>JAHWFP010175371.1:112924-140532 GCA_023313725.1 Lithobius niger
TTAGTCCGGGGAAAATGGTAAGAATTCTAATGGACTAGCCGAAAGACTCGCCGAGGAAGACATCTTAGTTCGGCAAGTATCAAATTGGTTACCATGAGACCAATCGTGCCACACGTCCCAGGCAATGACAACAATGGCCGTAGAAAAGCATACAGTATAGGTTACAATTGTTACAAGGTGGTAATTCGTAATCATTGTAATACAGGCTTGATATTGAAGTCCACAGCCAAAGTCATCAGACCCAGGACCACAGGATATGAAAGGTTGACGGGTACCAAGCGCAACTGGTGATTGGTTGCGTCAACCCTCGTCGATACAGTGTGTGAGCCGCTCGTGCGACATCTGTGAGGTCTGGTGCGACCCAAGACATTTGTGCCTGGACTTGCAAGCGGCAGCGAAAAACAAGCTTGTGCAACGGATGACGCAAGTGGCACCGCTGAGGGCAGAGACGGAAGTGAACTAGCAGCAGAAGCAGTCTGGACATGTGCAGCAGTCATGGCAACCGCGGCCGCAACTGTCAATACAAATGCAACCTCAACCATAGCTGCAACCACAAGTCCACCATAACTTAGAGCAGGTGCGGCAGCAACAGAATCTGGGGCAGCCAGCCATGAGCTCGAGTGATCCTTGCCTCACGGTGGTGTTGGAAAATGTAGAAATTCAATTGCCAAATGATGACGTGACTTCTGTGGCTGCAGAAAAGGGTGTGCAAGATGGCTAACTCCGTCTCCGAAAAGAAAGTGGAAATGGAAGAAAAGTTCAAGTTCTGGGGCATCAGCTGTAGTGATGATGCAACCTGTCAGTTTGGAGGCAATCGCCGAAGCAAGAGAAAATCATGCAGTGTCAAGTGTAGTGAATAGTGTGCAGATTAGCTGTGAAAATAGCATGTGCGTAGACCCAGTGGAAGTGGTTATACCATGCGATTCGCAATGTGACGAAGTTCGTGAACAGCAGAGTGTATTAGGTGACATGGTGGCCGACTTTCGGATGAGGCCCCAAGCTCACAAATTCTGGATAGTCAGGTAATTTTAAATTGTAGCGATCTAGAGGGAACAGAGGAGTTGGGGGAGTGTGTTAGAGGTAATTTATAATGTTCATAGATCCAGCCTTATATAAAATTGCCTCTTGGAATGCGGAGGCATACAACAGAAACTAGAGGATGTTGAATTGTTGTTGAGTCATGTGGATGTCCTAGGCATCCAGGAGATGCGAGATTTTGATAACACTAGTTGGGCAGCTGACTTTGTAATTTCGGATGTAAAAGTAGGAGTTCTAGTAAAGTGGGCGGTGCTATATACGGTTGTCAAAATTGTGCAAAGAGTTGTAGGAGTTGACGCGGTTGCACATAAAGTGTATATGTGCAGCAAGTGGGTTTATGTTGTATTTGTGGATGTGACGGGTAATCCGTCAGTTAGCAAGTGGGAAAGGTGGTTCAATCAGTTTGCTTCGCCAGTCATCATTGGTGGTGACTTTAATAGTTACCATTATGATTGGGGGTCGCTACGGACTGATGCACGAGGTACCAGGTTAGCTAGTGCGTTAAGCAATCAGAATTTTTTTATCATGCAAGATGGTACTCCCACGTTTTTAAGGTGGCGCCAAAGCAGAGTCCATGAATCTGTTCTCGACTTTTTTGTGTATTCCCAAGATATGGTACCACAGTTTCGGTTTGAGGTATCAGATGATGCGCGAGGCAGTGACCACTTTCCTGTAGTGCTCTGTCGTTGTAAGCAGAAAATGCACGAGTGCTGTGTCTTCAAAGCGGCCAATTGTAAGCAATGGAATATTTATGGACTGGGTTGACCACCAGTGTCTGCAGCATGCGAGGTGGCGTGATCGTCCACAGAAGAAGACTCACAAATAAGAAGTGGAAACGGGGCCAGTAGCACAGGCGAAAATGGTAATAAAAACTTATATTTTGGTGTCAATAAAATTAACGGGCGACACCATCATCAGAGAAATAAAAGAATAAAAAAACACCTTACATTACTAATTAATAGGCGTCCACCATGCAGGCGTCATTGGTGAACAGGCTTCTAAAACATTAAAATAACGTGTAAGAGAAGGCTAAAAAACGTCAAATTTTGCAGAGTGCATACGAATGTAAGCAGACGAAAAACTACCATATCAAATGGGCAAAAACGAACGTGTTCAACTCAACATATTGGTGAAATCACAAAATACTTACAGGGACGTGCGTGTGGGATGCGGGGAGCATGGAGAATGGACGACGGATGTGACGTTTGGGTGAGGCCACAACAACAGAGGGGAAATGAGGAGAGCCTGCACGGGGGCAACAAATGAAACGAATCGTGCAAGAAATGGAATGGAAGTTGCGTGGAGATGAGCTGAGACTAGGATGGGAGAACACACAAGTGGAAATGGGGGGAGGGGGTAAAGAGTACAGAAAGACAAAGAGGGGGCTGGGGGAGAACGAGCAAAAAAGGTCTAGGGATCTGGATTGAAATGTGGAAAGGGGGGGATGGGGACGAAGTGTGCAAGATTACGGCGTTGTGCGTGGTAAAAGAAATTGGCCCAATGGGTCATAACTTGGGAAGTAGGTAAGATCAGAAGCAAATTATGGACACACAATTGTTGTCTGGTTTTATATACTTTTGGTAAGATGTGATTGGTGACAAGGTCATTGCGGCGAAAAATTTCGATTGCTTCAAGGTTGTATCGGGTGCGCTGGAATTTTTCGTAGTGACGCACTTTGGTATCCGTGAAGTTACGTTTATGGCCAGTTTGTTGTTGGTGTCGGAATAGGGAGCTGGAGTCCTTAAGGCAGTTTATGTTGGATTTGTGGTTGTGAATTCTCTGTTGTAGGTTAACTGTTGTGCCAACATACGTACGTGGGCATCCGGCACATGGAATTTCATAAACGACATGTTTTGGGTTGCTTCCTGTGGGTGTGTTAGTCCATTTTTGTTTGAGGGTGCTAGGTTTCTTGGTGATGAGGGTGAATTTCTCACTACATTGGAGGTTCTTGAGGGCTGGAGTTAGAGCATCATGGTATGAGGAGTACATTTTTGTCGTAAAATTGGAGGGAACTTGCTGAAATTATTATACAAAATATTGACGCATCTTTTTGTTCCACGTTCACCAGCCACCTTCGACACTACACCCGTTATGTCGAGGACATAGAGGTTCTTGCCAATCCAGACGTTCGCCAAAACATGCTCCATTTTCTCAATAACGCTGATCCGTGCCTCAAATTCACTTGTGAAATACAAAATGATAAGAAACAGTCCAATTTTCTTGAAGTCACCCTTGCCATCCTCCCTGATGGTGTTATAAAAACAAACCATTACCGTAAATCATCCCACACTACTCGTACAATTAACTACATCTCTTACCAGGACCACACCACTAAACTCAGTGCCCTCAAAAATGAGATCAGACGTGTACTAAGGCATACATCTGATCCTGGTGACCTCCCACCTAAAATCAATTTCATTGGCCACAAATATTTACAAAATGTCTTTCCACTTCCCATTGTTCTCATACACACCCAATCACAATGGTACTATTCCACAGCCAATGTTTACTCAAATTTTACGACAAAAATGTACTCCACATACCATCATGCTATAGCTCCAGCCCTCAAGAACCTCCAATATAGTGAGAAATTCAACCTCATCACCAAGAATCCCAGCACCCTCAAACAAAAATGGACTAACACACCCACCGGAAGCAACCCAAAACATGTCTTTTATGAAATTCCATGCGCCGGATGCCCACACACATATGTTGGCACAACAGTTAACCTAAAACAGAGAATTAGCAACCACAAATCCGACAAACTGCCTGAAGGACTCCAGCTCCCTATTCTGACACCAACAACAAACTGGCCATAAACCTAACTTCACGGATACCAAAGTGCTCCACTACGAAAAATTCCAGCGCACCCGATACAACCTTGAAGCAAGTAGTGGGTGAAAACGATTATGGCAGAGATACACACGTACCAAGAGGGAAGCAGCGGTGTGGCATAGAACATAAGAACCACAGGCAGGTGGATGATGGGAACCACGTAACTTTTACAGATGAGAAAGTCTTGAATGGTTACTACATAGTCAGCATTGATGATGCTATGTAGATGTTGAAAAGTGAAGAATAATGTGGACCTACTAACTTTCTATAAACAATTATTTGGCGAGTTGTACAGTTCAGTGAGGTGGTGTTGTATTTAGCATTATACTGAAAGCCACTCTTTTCTGTCAACCCACAATTATGACTATTATCTGCTGTTAAAACAAGTATAGACAATTACATCGCTAGATGAAATACGACTAGAAATGTCATCGTCTTCGGTCGGTCAACAACATCCATGTGTCATTGTTATCAATTCATGATTACCTTTAAATAAAATGTCAACGTCGTGACTGACTCGTGATCTACTTCTCTCTAAAATGTTAGCTCCAATTCTATTAGTGATCTACTTATATACATCAGTCAAAGTGAAAAACAAATTGTTATCTCTACAAACATTCGTAAAACAAAACATACCAAAGAAAGCAAACAAAACATTTTTTTATTCATCAATATTATCTCCTATTTTGTAATGTTCGTGGCAAAAGGAATCTAACCAACTATCAAATTCGAATCAACCACTGTAAGGGACAGTCTATTCTGTAAAATACTGAACACGATCCGCTTTTTTTTTCTCTGACAGAGCTCTCTTTGCAGCTACAGATGGACATGTCAAGTTTTTTTTTATTTTCTAGCTCGTCTTTTTTCTAGTCTTGCTTTCTTTTCTTCTTCTGTCTCGTTCTGCCTCTTTATTTTTTCCGCAGCAGCTATTCTTGTTAATAGTTCTTTGCATTGTGCAACTGTTTCGTTCGAACGAGCTTTTCTAGTACATGCAGCATTTTTTCGTAACCTTTCTACTCGCTGCGCTTCCGTCCTTCCGAGCACACTTTTCTCTTGTTAGCTGCATCTTTCTCCAGTCTCGCTTTCTTTTGTTCCGGTTGCAACGAGGACATTCTCTCTCTTTCGAACTTTCATTTTCTCACCTTTCTCTCCTCCAGTATTCGGTCTCTATTCACCAACAGATCGAGTCTACGAGCCACTGTCTTATTTTCTTCATCCTTCTTCGCCTCACTCGATTTGTTCAGTTCTAAGGCTTCGAGAGCAAAGTTGACTTACTCTTCACCCTCCTCGTCACGAATAATGTCCACATTTGAATTGAAATCATCATCATACTCCTCCCAACTATTCGTATGGTGGTGACCAATCGCTAGAGTTTGCTCACCATCATCTAACACAAAACGCTTGTCATCAAAGGGTGAAAGGAGGGACTTGGTAACTTTTACTGTGTTCAGTTCGTGACTGGTGCTGGCTATTTTTGCCCAGGTCCTCTTCTGTACGGGTTTTGATTATGTTAGAGCAGATTTATAGTCATCAAATAACAGCTCTTTCTTGACATAAGAGGACTGTATGCCCTTAGCTTTCATAATTGAGGGGGGACGTCCTGGTGTTCTGATGGCATACATGTTAGATCGAAGTCTGACGAATTCCAAGATGGGGACGCCTACCATCTCATCATTCATCTTTCCAAGTACCTGTTTGTTCCATGTGAAGAAAAGGGAGTGGTCTGATGGGTAATTAGAAGTATCAAAACGGTCTCGATCTCGAAGCATGTTATCATATATATCACTCATTTCAATTTGGTAGCAGAGGCTGTCAGTTCAATGTCCGTGAAGAGGAGTTTCAAAGGTTACCATACTTCGGCCGAAAATACTCGTAATGGAATTTAAACATAGCAAGTTTTGACAGTTCTAAGATAGAAAACCCAGAGTATGTTGGAAGATCACATGTCACGCTTCGAGCACGTCGGTTAATTTGGACTAGGTTTTCATGTAGGATCTTGAAGGAGTCGGCATGTGGTTGTGAGGTGTATATAATTGCGGACTTGGAGTTGGTACAAAGCTTCACATTGAGACGTTGCTGCTTGTTCTCCATAGTCTTACCGAAAACCAAATTATTCAAAAGTTTAAAATAATCCTTCTCGCAAGGTGCTGTTGATTGTTTACGTTTGGTGGTATTAAATTCTATGTAGTCCTTCATCCAAGGTTTCTGATTGAATGCTAGAATTCTTCGGATGTGACGAAGGACTAACTCGTGATGTTGGTAAAATTTAAGTTACGGTAATGAATGATGTATTTCTTCTTGTGCAGAAGGTTCGGGGCAAGTTTGATGGTTGGTTTGATGGTGTGGTTCAAGTCTTCTGCCAGTTTCTTCGAATAAGGGGAAATAAACTCCTCCCTGATCTCCAATTTCTCCGGTGCTAGGGGATAATCATTATAAATTTCATGCAAGTCGTTGGGGTACTCAAGGTCCACTTCTAGTATGTAACCAACGTCTGAATCATCTGGTATGGCGTCAACATCAAAGGTTCTTATATCTTCTTTTGTAAGGTAACGGAATCCATCATAGGTAAGAGATTTACACATGGCAAGACAATACAGAATATTCATATCCAAATTGATAATGAAGGTGGAAGGCTGACTTGGATCGTATGTGTCAGGGAGGTATTTGTTATTGGCCTTGGCATATCTCTTCCCTATGAAGGAAACCCCACCACGAATACCGGAAGTGATCAGGTTGTGTTTGCCAACGTGTGTAAATAATTCTAATTTGGCTTGTGTCGTATTGAGGAGGGCCGCCCAGCTGAAACCTGGAGTCGAAATATAGTAGTAGGGATCCAACTTGTTATTTTCGAGGGAGAGTCTTCTAAAGTCTTCAAAGACGTCAGCCAGCAAAAATACGTCTGTCATCTGGTAAATCTCATGATACGAACTGAACTTCTACACCCTCATCTTAAGCCAGAGATTTAACACTTTCACATACTCACCCCCCCAGCCAGCAAAAATACGTCTGTCATCTGTCATTCCGCCCTATGACATCTACGTTCCCGGGAAAGGTGTGTATAGCTTTTACCAAGAGGTGCATATCGTATCTTTCAAGGTTATGTAAGACGATGGGGATAGTCCTTCGTTCGCGTGCACTTAAATTACACTTCGAATGTGCGGCCCTTATGTACTTATTACTCACGTAACAATGATCCCTAACCTTTTTTTTCTCCTTTTTCCCTTGGGTTTTGGATAAATGGTTTTGAACAGTAATGGTACATAAACTCAAGGTTGAAGCTGACCTGCTCGGCTGGAGAGAGGTTAAGGGGTTTTGCATTAAGTAATAGAGCGCTGTAATTTTTAGCCTCTTCCACCATGCGTTCGAAAAAGACTTTTACTGCATCTTCTCCCAGGTAATATTCGTGCTTAATGATCACACCATCTACCCCCACTACGACGTGACCAAAACTACAAGGTGAGTGTAGTTGAAGCTTGGTGGTCGAACTCTTGAAAGGATTGGGATGTGCAGTATGAATGGGGTGAAGGAGACACTCGAAATCGGCGAAAATAACACGGGGATAAGGATTTTTACGACTTAAGTGATGAAAGTTGAGGAAGTTTTCACCAGGTTTCTTGAATTTTAACGATTGTACGGGGTTAAGTTTAATTCATTCTTTGAGTGATAAGCAACCATTCCTTTCCAAATCCAGCGAAGCAGTTGTGACAATAAAATTTTGCGGTAGATCCTGAACTTTGGTGACGAAGAAATTTCGATATATTGGTAATTGCGCTGTAGTGAGTGTTCAAGACGTCCTCGTCATCGTTCTCTGTGGTTAACAGGAGAAGATTGATGGGCTGCCCTTCAAAGTTTTTGGACACTCTAAGATGATGAAGAGTCTCTTTATCAGTATACCCGATAACATTGATGGAAAAGTTGTTTGCTTTTTCGAATTTATCAATTTGACTTAGCTTTACTAGATAGGATAGCATGCTGGTGTCAAGCATGTCTTCGAATTCCAGGTAATCTTCGGGGTTAGTGCTGGTTAAGTCCAATCCCGCACACAGTACAGAGTACAAGAAGCATTTATGATCATTTAAATTGTGTATGTTGACTACTGTGCTGGACTTATTTCTGAGAGCCTGGGGGAGAGGAATATATGACGAAGCACCCAATGGACGGTAATTTGCTACCTTAATCAGAAGATTATTGATGCGGGAAATTACCCATTCACTCCCCCACTCGGCGAAGGCATCAATGGATCCTGTATCTTGCCAAAAGCTTCATCGAGCAGGGTGGGGATGTCATTGAAGTTGTACACTTCGGAGTATCGTGACCAGAAATACCCCGGAATCACAGTTGTGTCTCTGACAAACTTCAAATCCAAGCAGATCTGAGCCTTGCAGTTGACCTATTCATCTAAGCAGATGGTTAGTAATGTTTTCAGGGCCAAACGAACTGACAGAAGGAACTGCAGTGGATCCACAGAAACGATTTCTTTAGCCACAGACTTTTCGTACAGACGGTGGTCGAACCCTCCCATACACGAGAGAGATGAGCAAACCATAAGAGATTCAGGCAGATCATCGCTAAAACATGCACACTCCTCACGTTGAGACGGGTGACGAGAACGGAGTTGCTCTCGCAACTGTTGTAGGGAGGAGAACACCTCAACACAGTAAATGCACGTAAAGGTGGTCTTGGTAGACATGATTGTATGTATAAGATCAATAAAAGAGTACTCAAGCACAAATGTAGTCTCTCGAGTTGATGTCATGGACCACTCACTCCAAAAGGAACAACAACAAAGCCACAGGCAACTGGTTTTTTTGTTCACTACTCTTAGTAAAGGCACAATTTCTTTTCTTTTTGTCCTCAACATAAACACTTCATTAGTCAAACAGCAGCAATATAGTGCTGGCAGCGAATGGCAGGGCTCTTATATATGTGGGTGGACTATTCTCATTATATGGCTTGGGGTGTTCCCGTGCTTTACGTTTTTTTAATAGTGGGTATCACACGCTCGTGTATTACCTGTCATACCTTCACGGTGTAATGGACTAGCCCGGTATGGTTATGTCTATCTGACATGTCCAGACTTGCAAGAGTTCATTTATTTATTATTATTCTTTTCGTTTTAATCTGATCTCGTAATAGACTCACCGGTCACAACTTTTTTCAAATTCTGTTAGGTACGGTCATGACCAGACATGCAACAATTCCTTTATTTTTATTCTTTCTGTCTCAAGCAAATCTATTTACACACAAAGGAAACGTGATCTGGCTGGTTGTGTATTTCTTGGCAACAGCGTTCACTCCACCCAAAGAAGTCAAACGGTTAGATGATGTGGAAAACCACGCTTATCATTGCCTCATTGGACGAAGAAAAAGAAAAGAAATAAAAGAATGCTGAGACGTGTCCACTGATCGATTCAATTTATGCAGAAGAACGTAAATAGTTTTAGGTTTTTTTTATAGGTGGCTGCTAATACGTCGTCGTAGCAAGCAGATCTCCAAAATAGACCAATAATTGGTAAAAATGATGGTCAGTGCTGAGCAAAAAGTATTCACAAGTTTCATTTCCCTTGACCGAACAGTTCCTCAATGATCTCACTCTAATCATTAAGATAAAAAGGAAAGTGAAACAAAAATTTAAAAAAAAGCCTGAGCTGAACAGAAAAAGAAAAGAAAAAGAAAAACACAAAATAAAACAAATAAACCTAACGAAAAATGATCCAACAGACTGCGTATTTCTTGCTGCTAAAATATTAAGAAACGAAGAGAAACAAAATTCAAAAAAAGTTTTTAAAAAGCTTGAAACATGTTAACTAGTCGACCCACTTTTAAACAGAAGAATGAAATTGGTCTTAGAATTTTACAAGATGCATACGCGAGAGGCAAGCCAAAGAATCGAATGAGGAAACCTCTGGCAAACCTTGGTCTACCAACTCTCAACAGTATTATTAACATATTAACAAGTGTTCGGTAAATAGATTGTGATTTACATTTTACAGTATTAACTTTTGGACATCTTAACTACAAGATTATCGTATCAGAGCAGAGGACTACATACGCACGATCGTCCATTCACTGGCGCGTGGTTCCCGCTCGCAACCATGTAGTAGACGGTCGTGGCTGCACCTGGGATATAAGAGTTGTTAAATGCATGCAATCATATCGATCCATGACAATAAGATGTAATTTCGTCGTTAGTCTTAAGCAGCAAATCCGAGCATTCGAACTAGGAAACCTCCCTACTTTCATTCTCACTGTAGACATCTCGTTCATATGCTCTATAAGACGGACGAGTGGTCCCGAGCAATGGTGGTATTTATGTCGAAATTGTACCATAGCTCAATAGATAGAAGCATAGATAAAAATGTGTGCATTTGTATCAATCCGTGACAATAAGATATAATTACATTGTTACTCTTGCTCAATTGATAAGAGTTGTTAAATGCATGCAGTCATACAGTCATGCATGCAGTCATGGCAATAAGATGTGGCAAACTCGAGGATTTGAACTAGGAAACCTCCCTACTTTCATATTCACTGTAAACAGCTCTTTCACCAGATCTACAAGGCAAGTGACTCTGAGCAATGGTATTTTTGTGTCTAAATGACTTAGTGGTTATACCACTAAACGTGTCTGTTCATGTGTGTTATGTTTGCATCTTCCTAAGCAAGCACAGATGTCTAAATTTTAACATGAAGTAATGGTACATAACTAGGCGATGCTGACTGTGGTACCTCCCTACCTCTCCCATCTGAAGCCAGCCATCTATTCGATCGACCATGTTGGACTACATATTTTGGACATATGGTCACACGGTATCACAGAACCAAATCATCATACTGAACTTTCTCATCCCCATCACTTATGGGGTTCAGGCACGCTCCAGGCACGATCGTCCATTCACTGGCACGCGGTTCCCACCCGCAATCGTGTAGTATGCGGTCGTGGCTGCACCCAAACCCAACCCGGACCCGACCCTCCCACCCTGGGTCACAATTTCTGCCCTGACCACCCGCCAGAGCGGTCGCCCCGGCGATACTTGGACATGGACAAAAAGTACAAAAGTGACGCTTTGAAGGTAACGTTTGCCGCCCCTAGTAGTGGAACGCCCCAGGCTACGTTTGACCAGCAAAAACCACCCTCACCAACCACTCAACCACCCTCCCATCCAGGGCCACGGCCTCTGCCCCGACCACCCGCCCCGGGTTTGCCCGCCCTCCCGCTAGAGCAGCCGCAGTCGCCCCGGGGCAGCCACAACGCTCTGGCGGGAGGGGGGGGGGGCAAACCCGGGGTGGGTGGTCGGGGTAAAACACAATCTATTTACCGTACACTTGATTAACATGTTAATAATACTGTTGGGAGTTGGTAGACCAAAGTTTGCCAGAGGTTTCCTCATTCGAATCTTTGGTTTGCCTCTCGCGTATGCATCTTGTAAAATTCTAAGACCAATTTCGTTCTTCTGTTTAAAAGTGGGTCGACTAGTTAATATGTTTCAAGCTTTTTAAAACTTTTTTTTAAATTTGGTTTCTTTTCGTTTCTTAATATTTTAGCAGCAAGAATTAGGCAGTCTGTTGGATCATTTTTCGTTAGGTTTATTTGTTTTATTTTGTGTTTTTCTTTTTCTTTTCTTTTTCTGTTCAGCTCAGGCTTTTTTCTAATTTTTGTTTCACTTTCCTTTCTATCTTAATGATTACAATGAGATCATTGAGGAACTGTTCGGTCAAGGTAATTTTGCTCAGCACTGACTATAATTTTTACCCATTATTGATGGTCTATTTTGGAGAGCTGCTTGCTACGACGACGTATTAGCATCTACCTATAAAAAACCCTAAAACTATTTACGTTCTTCTACATAAATTGAATCAATCAGTGGATACGTCTCAGCATTCTTTTATTTCTTTTCTTTTTCATCGTCCAATCAGGCAATGATAAGCGTGGTTTTCTACGTCGTCTAACCTTTCGACTTCTTTGGGTGGAATCAACACTGTTGCCAAGAGATACACAACCAGCCAGATCATGTTTCTTTTGGGTGTAAATAGATTCGCTTGAAACAAAAAGAATAAAAATAAAGGAATTGTTGCATGTCTGGTCATGACCGTACCTAACAGAATTTGAAAGAAGTTGTGACCGGTGAGTCTATTACGAGATCAGATTAAAACGAAAAGAATAATAATAAATAAATGAACTCTTGCAAGTCTGGACATGTCAGATAGACATAAACATACCGCGCTAGTCCATTACACCGTGGAGGTATGACAGGTAATACACTAGCGTGTGATACCCACTATTAAAAAAACGTAAAACACGGGAACACCCCAAGCTATATAATGGGAATAGTCCACCCACATATATAAGAGCCCTTTCATTCGCTGCCAGCACTATATCGCTGCTGTTTGACTAATGAAGTGTTTATGTTGAGGACAAAAAGAAAAATTGTGCCTCTACTAAAAGTAGTGAACAAAAAAACCAGTTGCCTGTGGCTTTGTTGTTTCTTTTGAGTGAGTGGTCCATGACATCACCTTGAGAGACTACATTTATGTTTGATTACTCTTTTATTGATCTTATACATACAATCATGTCCACCAAGACCACCTTTACGTGCATTTACTGTGTTGAGGTGCTCTCCTCCAAACAACAACTGCGAGAGCACCTCTGTTCTCGTCACCCGTCTCAACGTGAGGAGTGTGCATGTTTTAGCGATGATCTGCCTGACTCACTTAAGGCTTGCTCATCTCTCTCGTGTATGGAAGGGTTCGACTACCGTCTGTACGAAATGTCTGTGGCTGAAGAAATCATTTCTGTGGATCCACTGCAGTTCCTTCTGTCAGTTCATTTGGCACTGGATACATTACTGACCATCTGCATAGATGAATGAGTCAACTACAAGGCTCAGATCTGCTTGGATATGGAGTTTGTCAGAGACACAACTGTGATTCCGGGATATTTCTGGTCACGATACTCCAAAGTGTACAACCTCAATGACATTCCCACCCTGCTCGATGAAGCCTTTGGCAAGGTACAGGACTCCATTGATGCCTTCGTCGAGCGGGGGAGTGGATGGGTGATTTCCCGCATCAATAATCTACTGATTAAGGTGGCAAATTACCGTCCATTGGTTGCTTCGTCATATATTCCTCTCCCCCGGGCTCTCAGAAATAAGTCCAGCATTGTGGTCAACATACAAAATTTAAATGATCATAAATCCTTCTTGTACTCTGCACTGTGCCAAGGTTTGGACTTAACCAGCACTAACCACCGAAGATTACCTGGAATTCGAAGACATGCTTGACACCAGCATGCTATCCTATCCAGTGAAGCTAAGTCAAATTGATAAATTCGAAAAAGCAAACAACCTTTCCATCAACGTTATCGGGTATAGTGATAAAGAGACTCTTCATCCTCTAAGAGTGTCCAAAAACTTTGAAGGACAGCCCATCAATCTTCTCCTGTTAACCACAGAGAACGATGATGAGGACGTCTTGAACACTCACTACTGTGCAATTACCAATATATCGAAATTTCTTCGTCACCATGGTTCAGGATCTAACACAAAATTTTATTGTCACAACTGCTTTGCTGGATTTGGAAAGGAAAAGTTGCTTATTACTCATCGCAGAGAATGCATTAAACTTAACCCCGTACAATCGTTAAAATTCAAGAAACCTGGTAAAAACTTCCTCAACTTTCATCACTTAAGTCGTAAAAATCCTTTCCCCCATGTTATTTACGCCGACTTCGAGTGTCTCCTTCACCCCATTCATATTGCACATCCCAATCCTTCCAAGAGTCCGACCACCAAGCTTCAACTACACTCACCCTGTAGTTTTGGTTACGACGTAGTGGGGGTAGAGGGTGTGCTCATGAAGCACGAATATTACCTGGGAGAAGATGCAGTAAAAGTCTTTTTCGAATGCATGGTGGAAGAGGCTGAAAATTACAACGCTGTATTACTTAATGCAAAACCCCCTAACCTCTCTCCAGCCGAGCAGGTCAGCTTCAACCTTAAGTTTATGTGCCATTACTGTTCTAAACCCTTTATCCAAAACCCAAAGGAAAAGGAGAAAAATGTTAGGGACCATTGTCACGTGATTGGAAAGTACAGAGGGGCCGCACATTCGAAGTGTAATTTAAGTGCACGCGAACGAAGGACTATCCCCATCGTCTTACGTAACCTTGAAGGATACGCTATGCACCTACACCTGCACCTACGCTACACACCTTTCCCGGGAAAGTAGACGTCATCGGGCGAAATGCTGAGCGGTTTCAGTCTATGACAACCAAGGTTGAGGCGGTTAAAATAAGTCTTCGCTTTATAGACAGTCTCAACTTCTTGAACGCATCGCTCGACACTCTGGTCGGTAACCACAAGAACACTGGTAGTAAGTTTCAAATCCTCAAGTCAGTGTTGGTTTCCGGTCTAAGATCCCAATGTTTTACTAACGAAACGACTATGGGGAAAGCTGTCGAACTCCTAACACAAAAAGGTATCTATCCCTATGATCATGTAAATGATATGGCTTTTTTTGATAAAGAAGATCTACCCTCAATGCAGGCGTTTTTCTCGGTGCTGAAAGATAAAGCGTTAGCGGGGGGTGAGTATGTGAAAGTGTTAAATCTCTGGCTTAAGATGAGGGTGTAGAAGTTCAGTTCGTATCATGAGATTTACCAGATGACAGACGTATTTTTGCTGGCTGACGTCTTTGAAGACTTTAGAAGACTCTCCCTCGAAAATAACAAGTTGGATCCCTACTACTATATTTCGACTCCAGGTTTCAGCTGGGCGGCCCTCCTCAATACGACACAAGCCAAATTAGAATTATTTACACACGTTGGCAAACACAACCTGATCACTTCCGGTATTCGTTGTGGGGTTTCCTTCATAGGGAAGAGATATGCCAAAGCCAACAACAAATACCTCCCTGACACATACGATCCAAGTCAGCCTTCCACCTTCATTATCTATTTGGATATGAATAATCTGTATGGTCTTGCCATGTGTGAATCTCTTCTCCAGATGGATTCCGTTACCTTACAAAAGAAGATATAAGAACCTTTGATGTTGACGCCATACCTGATGATTCAGACGTGGGTTACATACTAGAAGTGGACCTTGAGTACTCCAACGACTTGCATGAAATTCATAATGATTATCCCCTAGCACCGGAGAAGTTGGAGATCAGGGAGGAGTTTATTTCCCCTTATTCGAAGAAACTGGCAAAAGACTTGAACCACACCATCAAACCAACCAAAACAAACTTGTCCCGAACCTTCTGCACAAGAAGAAATACATCATTCATTACCGTAACTTAAAATTTTACCAACATCACGGGTTAGTCCTTCGTCACATCCGAAGAATCCTAGCATTCAATCAGAAACCTAGGATGAAGGACTACATAGAATTTAATACCACCAAACGTCAACAATCAACAGCACCATATGAGAAGGATTATTTTAAACTTTTGAATAATTCGGTTTGCGGTAAGACTATGGAGAACTATCAGCAACGTCTCAATGTCAAGCTTTGTACCAACTCCAAGACCGCAATTAAATACATCTCCCAACCACATGTCGACTCCTTCAAGATCCTACATGAAAACCTAGTCCAAATTAACCGACGTGCTCGAAGCGTGACATGTGATCTTCCAACATACTCCGGGTTTTCTTTCTTAGAACTGTCGAAACTTGCTATGTTTAAATTCCATTACGAGTATATTCAACCGAAGTATGGTAACCTTGCCAAACTCCTCTTCACGGACACTGAACTGACAGCCTCTGCTACCAAATTGAAACGAGTGATATATATGATGACATGCTCCGAGATCGAGACCGTTTTGATACTTCTCATTACCCATCAGACCACCCCCTTTTCCCCACACGGAACAAACAGGTACTTGGAAAGATGAAGGATGAGATGGCAGGCTTCCCCATCTTGGAATTCGTCGGACTTCGATCTAAGATGTATGCCATCAGAACACCAGGATGTCCCTCAATTATGAAAGCTAAGGGGATACAGTACTCGTATGTCAAGAAAGAGCTGTTATTTGATGACTACAAATCTGTTCTAACATAGTCAAAACCCGTACAGAAGAGGACCTGGGCAAAAATAGCCAGCACCAGACACGAACTGAACGCAGTAAAAGTTACCAAGTCCATCCTCTCACCCTTTGATGACAAGCGTTTTGTGTTAGATGATGGTGAGCAAACTCTAGCGATTGGTCACCACCATACGAATAGTTGGTGATGATTTCAATTCAAATGTGGACATTATCAGTGACGAGGAGGGTAAAGAACAGGTCAACATTGCTCTCGAAGCCTTAGAACTGAACAAATCGAGTGAGGTGAAGAAGGATGAAGAAAATAAGACAGCGGCTCGTAGACTCGATCTGTTGGTGAATATGGACCGAATACTGGAGGAGAAAAAGGTGAAAAAGCGAAAAGGAAAGAGAGAGAATGTCCTCGTTGCAACCGGAACAAAAAGCGATACTGGAGAAAGATGCAGGTAACAAGAGAAAAATGTGCTCGGAAGGGAAAGAAGCGCAGCGAGTAGAAAGGTTACGAAAAAATGCTGCATGTACTAGAAAAGCTCGTTCGAACGAAACAGTTGCACAATGCAAAGAACTATTAACAAGAAGAGCTGCTGCGGAAAAAAATAAAGAGGCAGAACGAGACAGAAGAAGAAAAGAAAGCAAGACTAGAAAAAAGACGAGCTAGCAAATCAAAAAACACTTGACATGTCCATCTGTAGCTGCAAAGAGAGCTCTGTCAGAGAAAAAGAAAGCGGATTGTGTTAAGTATTTTACAGAATAGACTGTCCCTTACAGTGGTTGATTCGAATAGATATGTATTTGATAGTGGGGTAGATTCCTTTTGCGACCAACATTAAAAATAGGAGATAATATTGATGAATAAAAAAATGTTTTGTTTGCTTTCTTTGGTATGTATTGTTTTTTGAATGTTTGTAGAAATAAAAATTTGTTTTTCACTTTGACTGATGTATATAAGTAGATCACTAATAGAATTGGAGCTAACATTTTAGAGAAAAGTAGATCACGAGTCAGTAACGAGGTTAACATTTTATTTAAAGGTAATCATGAATTGATAACAATGGCACATGGTTGTTGTTGACCGACCTAAGACGATGACATTTCTAGTCGTATTTCATCTAGCGATGTAATTGACAATACTTGTTTTAACAGCAGACAATAGTCACCATTGTAGGTTGACAGAAAAGAGTGGTTTTCAGTATAATGCTAAATACAACACCACCTCACTGCACTGTACAACTCGTCAAATAATGGTTTATAGAAAGTAAGTAGGTCCACATAATTCTTTACTTTTCAACATCTACATAGCATCATCAATGCTGACTATGTAGTAATCATTCAAGACTTTCTCATCTGTAAAAGTTACGTGGTTCCCATCATCCACCTGCCTGTGGTTCTTACGTTCCATACCACACCTCTGCTTCCCTCTTGGTACATGTCGATCTCTGCCATAATCTTATTTACCCACTACTGAAGCATTCGAAATTTTTCGCGGCAATGACCTTTTTCGTCACCAATCACATCTTACCTACTTCTCAAGTTATGACCCACTGGGCCAATTTGTTTTACCCACGCACAACTCCGTAATATTGCACACTTCGTTCCCATCCCCCCTTTCCACATTTCAATCCAGACCCTCAGATCTTTTTTCCTCGTTCTCCCCCACCCCCTCTTTGTCTTTTTGTACCCTTTCCCCCCCCCCCCCCATTTCCATTTATGTGCTCCCATCCTTGTCTCAGCTCATCTCCACGCAACTTCTATTCCATTTCTTGCACGATTCGTTTCATTTGTTGCCCCCGTTCAGGGCCTCCTCATTTCCCCTCTGTTGTTGTGGCCTTACCCAAACGTCACATCCGTCGTCCATTCTCCATGCTCCCCGCATCCCACACGCACGTCCCTGTAAGTACTTTGTGATTTCACCAATATGTTGAGTTGAACATGTTAGTTTTGCCCATTTGATATGGTAGTTTTTTTTCTTCTTACATTCGTATGCACTCTGCAAAATTTGACGTTTTTTAGCCTTCTCTTACACGTTATTTTAATGTTTTAGAAGCCTGTTTACCAATGACGCCTGCTTGTAGACCCCATTAATTAGCAATGTAAGGTGTGTTTTATTCTTTTATTTCTTTGATGATGGTGTCACCCGTTAATTTTATTGACACCGAAATATAAGTTTTTATTACCATTTTCGCCTTTGCTACTGGCTTCATTTCCACTTCTTACATTACCGCACATACCAGTTTCGTAAGACTCACAATTGGTGGACAACGTGCTGTGCTATCGCGGTCAGTTATAGGCGCAGAGCGTATCAAAGGTGGAAAAGGGCGCCCTGTGAAGAGCTATGGTTGATATATCCAGGGGTGGTTGAAGAGTCGCATTTCATCCTACGGCAAGAGAAGGCCTCATATGGTGAGCGATTATGTGCGAGCGTGGCAAGCTCTGCATCGCTGTTGCAGGCGTGGAAAGCATTAAGCTACAGCAAGAATAGAGTAGAGCAGGCATGGGTATACAGTCAATGAGCTACACTTCGAGACAGGGAAGTACTGTGCGGTGTAGACATGGCGAATGCCTTCAATGCGAGGTTTGCGAGTGTTTATAGCCTTGCAGAAGAGGTTCGTCCGCCTCCCCCGTTAGCTGGCAGAGTGATATCTGAAGTAGGGAGTATGCCGTGGGAATTCTTAGAATTCCGTGCATCGTTAGCAAGGTGCAAAAGTCGTAGTGCTGTTGGCATCGATGGTACGAGTTATGACACCATGCGATCTCGCTCAGAAGAGGAGCAGCGGTTGCTTCTGTCGTTGTTTCAACGTATTTTTGATAGCAGTTCGGTTCCGCCAGCATGGCTATACACAGTTCTTGTACCAGTGCATAAACAAGGCAGCAGTAGGTCGAAGCTGACGAGCTACAGACCTATTGCATTACTGTCGTGCATTTGAAAGGTATATGAGAGGATGGTGGTTAGGAGGTTAAGCTGGCATCTAGAGTACTACAATTGTCTGGCAAAGGTGCAGTTTGGGTACCTGTCAAACCGTGGTGCTCAGGATGCAGTTTTATTCTTGTTATCGAGTATCCGGAAAACATGGGCACAAGGTAAATTTGTCTTGGCTGTCTTTTTAGACATCAAGGCAGCGTGTGACAGTGTCCATTGCGTGGATGAGAGCGTATCTTGAGAACATGGGTGTTAGTCCGCAGCTGATTGCGACAATCGTTGCGCTGTTAGGGTCTAGAGCATTTGTGACGAAACATGGGCACAGGGTAAAGTTGTCTTGGCTGTCTTTTTAGACATCAAGGCAGCATATGATAGTGTCTATTGCGTGGATGAAAGCGTCTCTTGAGTACATGGGTGTTAGTCCGCAGCTGATTGCGACAATCGTTGCGCTGTTAGGGACTAGAGCATTTGTGACGAGAATTAATGGCAGCTTGTCCTCTGAAGCAGTAACAGAGAGAGGACTACCGCAGGGAAACTGCCTGACTCCGACATTGTTCCCAGTGGATATCAATGAAGTGTTAGTTGAGATTGGACTGTCAGCAAACATTGTGTGTTATGCCGATGATGTAGCCATTTGGTTTGTAGGAAAGGTCCTTGATGTTCTGGGAAATCAGGCGCAGTCGACTGTCGAGGATGTTCAGCATCTCCTTGGTGACAGAGGCTTGCTGCTGGCTTTGGCTAAAATTGAAGTGATAGTGTTTGTAAAATACACAGCAGTAGCGATTGACCAAGTTCAAGTATGTGTAGGTGACCAGGTTGTCACGCCGTAGAAGAGTGTGAAATACTTAGGAGTGGTTTTAGAAATGGGTCTGGATTGGACTCTTGATGCAGCAAGAGTGAGAGAAAAGATGCTAATGCAAGCAGCGGTCCTGCATGCGCTATCTAGAGGGAACAATGTCAAGAGGAAGGTGCTTCTGGCTACATACAGGACCTTCGTAAGGGCTACTATGGATTACCATCGCCTGTTTCTGTCGACATCGAATAAGAGTATTAAAATGTTGCAAGTAGCTTTTAATGTTTGTCTGAGAGTTGTAACAGGGTGTATTGCCTCTACACCGGTTGCAGCACTTTGGGTGGAATGTGGAAAAGTGCCAGTTGAACATAGATCACAAGAGATCTTAGTGCGACTCTGCTTGCGTAACATGAGCCGAGGTGCAGGAGATCCGGTTGGAAGAATCGTTAAGGATTATGGGCGTCTAAGTGATAAAGCTTGTAGCATTCTAGGTGCAGGTGCAGATGCAGGTGCAGGTGCAGGTGTATTATGGTTGCGGCAGGTCTCTGATAAGGCGTTAGCAGTTGCCAGTACCAGGGCTCTCAGTCCCTGGAGCTGGTGCCCGGAGCTGTGTCACGTCTTTGACCCTAAGTACACAGAGTATAAAGTGTACTGTGATGCCTCCTTTTGCACCAAAGACCGTTTAGGTGGTCTGGCTGCTGTGATCCCTTCTTTGAAGGTTGTTGTGCAGCGACGAGTAGCAGCAGTGACATCGAGTGCACTTTGTGAGCTGCTTGCCATTTCTGTTGCGTTGGATGTTGTTGGCGAGTTGCAACTGCCCTCTTCACGCTTAGCACTGATTCCCTCGCGAGTTGTAGCCTGCTCCAGAAAGCGTGTGAGGAACTCAATGTGCAGGATCCTTTAATTTCCAGCATTTTCTGGAAGCTCTGGGTGTTAGCGAGGTACAGTGTTGTTCAGTTTAACTGGGTACGAGGTCACAGTAGTGTTGTTGGAAATGAACTAGATGATGGGCTAGCTCGTGAAGCGATATCTGGTGTGTGTCACTTTGTTGTTCCAGCACTAGCAGCCCGGATGCACAAACCAATTGTTAGGAAATGGGCCGTGGCAGCATGGCAAAGGGATGGGGAGAGGGAGGTAGCAGTAAGGGATTTCTATACACTGCATCCCGTATGTAATGAGAAGTCGCTTGTTGACAAGCTGTCCTTTGCTGAGCTCGGACGATTTTTCGATTACGGGTTGGGCACACACTTCAGCGTGAGCACACATTTCGCTTTGGGTGGGTGGGTACGCTGGCTTGTCACAAGTGTGGTGTGGCTGAGACTCCAGAACATGTCCTCTTGCACTGCACAAATTATGCAGTGGCGCGAAAGATATTAGCCCTCTGGATGAGTAAGACGTCCACGAAACAAGAGTTGTTATCAGAGATGTCAGATCGTCATGCTTTTGCGAGGCTGAAGATGGTTGCGAAATTTTGTCGTGTTGCGGGAGTGCAAGTATAAGATTAGGTTGTCTATGGTCTATTTCTCTCTGTTCTCTCTAGAGCTGCTGCAACCTGGCGACCATGAATTGTGGAGTGGAGCTGCGGAGCTGCAGAGTGGTGGAGGACCGGTGAGCAGATGTGATACGCCCACTGGAACTTTCCCTAGATGGAAGAGAGAAGGTGGGTTGCTCCTTCTAATGGAGTTACTGTCTTCGTGCTTAAGTAAATCAAGCCCACCGGAACTTTCCCTGAACGGGAGAGAGAAGGTGGGTGGCGCCCCCTCGTGGTGCTCCTGTATTTGTGGTAATGGCAAACCAAGCCCACTGAAACTTTCCCAAAATGGGAGAGAGAAGGTGGGCGGCTAAGTGTGTGATGTGCGCCTAAACACCAGTGGTTGCTGGCATGGATCTGATAGAGTGCTGTAGCGCTAGGTTGTGCTGAGTTGTGCTGAGTTGTGCATTGTCGTGCGGAGGGTATTTTGGATATATTTTGTTTGTCGTTTGTAGTTTATATATATTAAGTTTGTATTTAATTTTGCAGAACGTACGGCTGTGGGCCAAGGCTCTTATTAAATGAATGAAAGAATCCGTGTTTCAGCTAAACGATATAGATTTAAAAAAAAACTAGCAGTTAGTAACGATAGAATGGCGTATTTATTTCGCAGATGCAGGCTTTCAGAGCTGAGTTGAATTTTTCAAAGTGGCCAGCAACAAGCGACTGCATGCATAAAGCTTTTTAGCGCGACGCCAGTAAAAAAGGTACAAGGATTACAAACAAAAACGTCAAGTGTGCCGTAGAAAAGGGGGTTATATAATTGAATTTTCACTTGTTAAAATGAACACGGATAAAAATTGATGATTTTTCAATTGAAATAATAAACTGTACAATTGAGAAAATTCCATCTGTTTAGGTGTTGTGCTTCACTTCATCATATATTTAAAACGTAAAGCACAACAGCACCTAAACAGATGGAATTTTCTCAATTGTACATTTTATTATTTCAATTAAAAATCATCAATATTTATCCGTGTTCATTTTAACAAGTGAAAATTCAATCATATAACCCTCTTTTTTACGGCACACTTGATGTTTTTGTTTGTAATATTATTAATAAAACGTTCAATTTTTTTTCTGGTGTATTTTCATCGCTGGCGGAGCGTCACATGTCCGCGATTGTGGTAGCCGGTCAGCAATAAGAAAACTGATTTCTACCAGAACATTAGTAAACGGAAATTATCTAACTGGGCAGCGAATGAGGCACGTAATTCTTGGCTCGAGTAACGCTTGAATAATGACGGACACGTAACGCTTCATAAATTAGGGTGGCGACAGGGTCCGGCAAAACAATGGATTTTACAACGACTTCACGGCAACAAACGCAAATTTTCAATAAATACCGATTAACAAGAAAGACTGATTGTTATGTGATGAAGTAAGAATTAGGGCCTACGGAGCGGTTCGTATTTGTGCTCCGCACGTCTTCACCAACATTACCCAAACCAATTTTAAACTATTTTTAAAACCTGCGTTAAATTGATAATTACATAAAAAAAAAGCTTACAATACAAGCACAGATGAAATCCACTTTACCTGCGGCGAAATTCAATTTTTTTCCCTGCAGCATACATTGGCGTAGCATAATCCCGTCCGCCGTAACTTGCCAAGCGTCTGTAAATGATAACCAAGTAGTGCTTTTTTTTTCTTTCTGACACCGGCCGCATATTTATGCAAAAAATCTGAGCCCAGAAACACGTACTTGCAATATAAAACTTCTGTGCGGTGACCTTTAGATCATTACCAACTATTTAACATACAGGATGATTCATAAAGGTTCCGGTTCCGGTTCTGGTCGGAGGCAAGCAGCGGTCGCTCCGCCCGTTTTTTTTTGTTTAATTTATGTTTAGTTGTTTGTTTCTTTTTGACGTTTTGTGTTCATACTTGGAACATTCGTTATGTGCGTTGTGTGCAGTTTCAGGCAGGCTTGGCTACTTGTAAATTCCAAAATTTGATCGAACACTATCCTTCAATGAACCACCGCCATGGGTGACCGTTTGAGTAACATGTTGTACTGAGCTAATCGACTTGGAATTTCGTATTTGCTGATAGCCAGTTTGGTGGCTCAGTGACGTGTTTTTCTAGTGGATATTGTGCAACTATTTGCTGTGAAATATGCCGTCACTTTCGGACTGTCTTGTCTGTAAAAAAAAGGTCGGGAACAAAGAGTCAGATTCAATCCAATGCAGTATTTGCTCTAGGTGGTATCACCCAAAAGGATGTCTCAAATATGACAAAGATACATTTTTGACTCTTACGAAAAACGAAGCAATACAATGGTTTGGTAAGTTCTGTCGTGGAAGTTTTGGCCAAATGCAAACTGATATTAGCAAAATTCGTGAGCAGGTATCGAAAATTGACAAAACAAATGATCTTTTGGGTGAGCTTAAGAATCTCATTGAAATACAAACCTTGAGAATTGATGAAATCAGGGAACGAGTGGATAACCAAGAAAATGCTATTCAAGACCTAACGGAAAGAGTAGATTCATTGACAAGTTCGGGAAATTCGCATCATGGAAATTTTGACCCCGAGCAACTGTTTGCGGAACTCAATCAGCGACAGCGCAACTTTCGTAATGTTATTGTTTTTGGTCTGGTCGAGAAAGATCTTGATAAGCAAATCAAAGACAAACTAAATGCAGTTGATTGTGAAGGGTGGAGTTTTGCTTTGACCAAATTGGCAAAAAAAAACCAGGATTGATTAGGCTGCGTTTCCATGATAATGATGATGCCATGAAGGTGCTAAAAAATGCCAAAAACCTACATAAGTACCCAGAGTTTAAAAGTGTTGTTTTACATCAAGAAACAACATTAGAGCAGAGGCAAATTTATAATGCACTTAAAGGCGAAGTTAGTTCACGTAATCCCAGGGTGAAAATTTGCGTATTCTTCGAGGAAAAATTGTACAAAACACTAAATGACAAACAAATTCGAACATGTTAAAGTTATACTGATCAATGCTCGATCACTGAAAAACAAATTTGTCGAGTTATAAGTACTACTTAGTAACGATAAACCGGATATTTTGTGCGTTACGGAAACTTAGCTAAATGATCAACCAGCGAAGTCGTTTGTTACCAACCCTGACTATACAGTTGTGCTTCGAAATGATCGTCCCCCACCAAAAAATGGTGGTGGCATATTAGTTCTTGCTAAGAAGACAGTTCTCTCTAGGGAAACTACTCACGTTCCTAACTGAGTTTGTAGAATCCTTTAAATGTTTCCTTGAAAATCCTTGGGTCAATTTTCAACTCATATATAGACTTCCTGATTCCAAATCTCAAGATGATAGCCTATTTGATGAAATCTTCTCCAACCATGTTAAAACTGTCAGCCCAATTATTCTTGAGGATTTTAATTTACCCACTGTTAATTGGCAAACCAGGATGGCAACACATGCGAGTGACTCTAGAATGTTAAAAATTATTGATACATTTGATCTCTTTCAGGTTTTCCCACTCGAGGCCACAATACATTGGATATTATACTAGTTAAAGATGACACCATTATTGATAAATGTTGTTCGCTTGGGAAGTTTGGTCTTAGTGACCATGAATTGGGCGCAATGCTGTCTGGTTTTGGTGAATACTGTTGGTAAAAATAATGTTGTCCGATATAATTTTAAGAAAATCCGTTTTAATGAACTTTGTGAGGACCTAAGTTCCCATTCATGGGACCTCGAACCTTGTGACATGGCCGGGACCTTTTTTTACGATTGTCTGCTTAAGCAACTTCAGTATTGTAGAATTGTTCATCCCCCCAAATGTTATAAACTTCCCTGGATGAACGAACATCTGGCCTTACTTATTTCTGAAAAACGAAATTTATGGAAAAAATGGAAACAATCCATGGACCAAGCTACTTTTGAAAGATACACCCTTCTTAATAGACAAATTGTCAAAGAAACTAAAAAACAAAAACTATAGTTTGTTCCACATTATGTTTTCAGAAAACTGACTGTATGATGCCACGTTTCCTTGCACTATGAGTGCAAAAACTTGTGAATATCACACTTGTGGAGTCTACACAGTTACTGTTACAGTCTACGAGTGGGATATTTACATGATTTTTGCACTCGTAGCGGCAGAAAACGTGGCATCATACAGTCAGTTTTCTGAAAGCATAATGTGGAACAAACTATAGCATACGAACTAAAATTAGCTGTTATGATTAATAACGACTCAAAACCATTTTACCGCTATGCCCGTCAACTAGCATCAACACGATCTGGTATTCCAACTTTGGTAGACCAAAACGGCATCCTTGTAGATTACTCTCATAAAAAAGCTAACATTTTGTGTAATACTTTTCAAAAGGTTGATATCAAGAATTGTGCGATTCCAAATTTGTCTTTGGGGGAGTCCCCTCCCCCCAACCCTGTTTACTCCTGTACTGATCACCACTGAATCAGTTGATCATGTGTTTGAACTTATTAAACCTGGCACAAAGGGTGGTCCCGACCAAATAACGGGAGCTTTCCTACTAGAAACTAAAACTTGTATCTTATCTACCTTAGTGATACTTTTCAACAAGAATGTTGAAAACTCGTTTGTTTCACCTTGCTGGAAAAAAGCGTTTGTTACACCAATCTACAAGAAGGGAGATAGGACACATTCTTCTAATTATAGGCCTATTAGCTTAACATCTATCTTGTCTAAGATGTTTGAAAGAATTCTTTACGAACACCTGCTTAAATTTTTGGATACTTACTCTTTGCATGAAGCTAACCAGCATGGGTTTAGGCGGGGATATTCTACTGTGTCAAATCTTGTTACCTTCTACCAGGAATTGTTTTGTCAATACCAGGGTACTCCTTGTGATGTCATTTATTATGATCTGGAAAAAGCCTTTGATAAGGTTGATCATGTATTACTGGGTCATAAACTTACAACCTTTGGGGTAGTAGGACCTTTGAAAGTACGGATATTGGAATGGCTCAGGGACAGGAGCTTTGCGGTTGTCTTGGAGCAATGCTGTTCATCTTGGAGCCCTATGACTAGTGGGCTTCCCAAAGGTTCAGTACTGGCACCTTTACTCTTTTCTCTGTTTATACAGGGATTTTGTCACGACGCCATAATTAAGAGTAGCAAATTTGCCGACGACACCAAGGCAGCCGCGATGCTCCGGGGCCGGGAGGTTATTCCTTATTTCCAAACATAGAGCGCTTGCATAGCACTTGCATGGAGCGAACGTTGGAGAATACCTATTAATGCTGAAAAGCTTTGTTTGATACATCTTGGGACTTCCAACCCACTGTCTACCTATCTGTTTAATTGTAATCCCATTGATGAGGTGTATTATGTTCGGGACCTAGGTATTGTTATAGACGGGGAAATTAAATTTTTCGGAACACAGCGAAAGTATTGTTCTTAAAGCAAATAGGATAATGTATTTACTCAACCGTACCATTAGTTGTCGTTTGAGCGGTGTGTATTTAACATATTACATAACTATTATCCGCACAATCTTGGAATATGGAGTTCCTTTTTGGGAACCACTATTCCTTAAAGACAAAAAGGCCATCGAAAATATCCAAAAAAAATTACAAAGAGAATTGTCGGGTTGAAGCACTTAAACTATAGGCAGCGTATTGAGTTTTTATGTTTACCATCATTGACTTGGCGTCGTCAAAGAGGGGGTTTAATTTTAATGTACAAGATCAACAGAGAAACTGATACTCAAATACCCAGTACTCTTTTTGAATTGTATACTTCACCCTTTGCTACTAGGGGTTCCATGTACAAGCTCAAGGTTCCATGTTTCAAATTGAATGCTACCCGCAATTTTTTTGCCTGTCGATTAACCTATGGAACTCGTTGCCTAATTTTGTTGCTAATGCACCTTCGACTAATGTATTTAAAAACAGATTGGACGCTCATTTATCCGCCGACACCATGTTTCAGTACAATTATTTGTTCTGGATGCTTCCTCTGACCATTAACGTTTATTTTTCTTTTTTGGTATTGTTCTGTTCACTTTTTTTCTATCTTTGGGTCTTTGTAAAAAGCCACTTTTTGGTGTAATGAAGTTTGTCACCTTCCCTTCCGGGAAACCGACGACATACTGTTGTATTAAATTTATAAAGTACTGGAAAAATAGGCCTATGAATGCAGGCCTATGAAATGTAGGCATATAAGTTGTAGGTCATTAAATGAAGGCTAACACTATAAGGGTACGTAATTTTATTAGCATATGAAACCAAACCTTTGTTCAATCCAATAAAGGCATGCTACAAGGTGTTTCAAAAAAACCGCCACACGTTGAATTCGAATTTTTCAACAACCATTCCCCGTCACTATAACCTTTATCCCTGACCTCAGTAAAGAAATCAAGATAGTTATTCCGGACCTCGGGAAAGAAAGCGTTTATTTGAATTTCAAATAAGAACGCAAAAAGTAACAAAAGCATGTGACAGCCCTGCTTGGTGGGGGGGGGGGGGGG
>JAHWFP010175371.1:140932-193266 GCA_023313725.1 Lithobius niger
CCCCCCCCCCCAAGGGTTCCACATGCACGTTTTCTTTTGCTTAATTATTATTTGAAATCTAGGACTTCCTCACAGAACTGAATGGGTCGATCAGGATCATCTTCGTTTAAGGCGTGGATACGTTCCTTTTGCGAATTGTTATTTGAAATCAAAATACTGTAAATGTTTTTATTTTAGCTATTTTATCTAAAGGCCAAAAAAAATGCTTTCTTGTTTCTTTCTATCTAAAATTAAAAAATAAATGCACATATTGGTTGTTTTGGTCCCCTTCCCCCCCCCCTCCTCCCCACCAAACAGGGTTGCCACATGCGTTTGTTCTTTTTGCGTTTTTATTTGGAATCCAAATACCGAATAGCCTTTATTTTAGCTATCTTGCTTGATGGCCACATAAATGTTTTATCTTCTTTACTTTAAATCTAATTATGGGCTTTTATTGTTTGTTTTGTCCCCCCCCCCCCGATCAACCAGGGTTGTCCCATGCCTTTGTTACCTTTTGAGTTCTTATTTGAAAAGCAAAATAAAAGTTTTCTTTCCTGAGGTCAGGAATAACTTTCATGATTTCTTTACTGAGGTCAGGGATAAGGGTTATAGCGACGGGGGATGGTTGTTGGACTTAAAAAAAATCGACGTGTAGCGTTTTTTTTTTAAACACTTTGTATGCGCAATTGTGCATCCCTTGAATTACTTGCGCGAATCTCCACCTGCACTTGGTGAGGACGTTTTGTAATTGTGTTGTAGCAGACTGCGTGTTGTCAGGTCGTACGTGTAGTATTACAATTTCGTCGTAGCCACCTTCTTTGAACGGAGAAGTTGAATGCTAGATTGGAACGTGTAGGCCTGTAAAACATGCCCCCGAAGTATACTATTGAATAGAGGATTGAAATAGTCCTGCTTTGTAGCATGGAAGGAGTCAACTTCCAAACCATTGCAGCAGTTATTGAACAATTTCCGCTCGCCATCCAGACTGAGATAGGCCATGTTACAACACAGTCAATAATTTGTTGCAAAAGGGTCGGTGGCAGACGACTGGAGAGCATGTGGTCGTCCACATTCGGCTACAGATGAAAATATGCTTGCCGTAATTGAGTCTATTGAAGCAACCCCTCGAACATCACAACGAGACCTTGCCCAACATCTTAATACCAACCAAACAACTCTCCAAAGAATCCTTAAGGAACAGGGATGCCATGGGTACAAATCCGCCAATCCACAACACCTTGATGAGGAGTACTATGACAGAACACTACAATTCGCACAATGGGCTGTTGAAACCATTGATGCCACATTTCTACGCCGTCTGGCAATGACTGACGAGACCCATATTTCATTATACGTATTACCTAACCAACAGAACACACGTGAATGCAGCATCCCAAACCCACCTTACACTATTGAGGGACACCACCAACGTAATCCTAGCACGAACGTGTAGTCCGGGTTTGTGGATTCACGGTTGATAGGACCATTCTTTATTGATGCACCTTATAAATGCTGAACGGTATTTGCAGCTGCTCCAAGACGAGATTCAACTACGTGTGGTATCAGCACGATGGGGCTCCTCCCGATTTTGGACGAATTGTACGGGAGTGGTTGAATCAGACCTTTGGTGGCAGGTGGCTTGGGAGGAGAGGAGCAGTAGAATGGCCACCTAGAAGTCCTGATCTAACCCCTCCTGACTTCTTCCTACGGGACTATCTAAGGAACAGGCTAGGTGCAGCACTACAACACCCGGGGACCATTCAGGAGCTAAGGCAATGTATTGTTGAGATCTGTCAAACAATTACACCAGATAAGATTGAGGGAGTTTGGCGAAATCTTGATCAAAGGCTTCGCCATTGCATTGCAGCACAAGGCGGACACTTCGAAAATGTAGTATTGAATTAAGATGGATGTAGCTTACTTACATTCCGAACCAGGAAATATCTAATGTTTATCTCCGACATCTATAGCATTGTAGGCATTCAATCTGGCAGTTACGTTGTTTATTAGGCTAGGTTAAGCAAGCTACATGCACTACTACAGATGCACTACGGTTGAAAATATCAACGCATTTCAAATCTTTTTAGTTACGTGTTCAAACTCTATTAGATTTGAGTAAGTTGTTTCGTGGTTTACAAGGTTTTTGGTGTGTCAATCCAAATGCACTGCAACATCACCACATCTCACAACGTTTCAGTTATGGGTTCAAACCCTGAGTTCAGGAAATTCATTAAACTTGACTAAATTATTTAGAGGTTTGCAAGGTTTTCGGTTTGGCAATCCAAATGCACTGCAATACATGAATACGGTTGGAGATATCAACGAATTTCAAACATTTTCATGTAGTGGGTTCAAATCCTGATTTCTCAATAAAATGTTGCACAAAGTTAATAAGGCAGGATATTAGATGAGCTCACTGGGCTTATAGCTTGGGTGCAGTAGGGGCCGTGCTCTACCTGTTGAGCTCATTTTATTTCCTGGGGGAAGGGGGACAGGAACTACTATCCCATTCATTTATGACGTGCTTTCCACTGGAACAATAACCTACGGTGAATTGTAAAAAACTTGGAGTAATTGTTTGAACATCAGCATTTTATTAGGTCTTTTATAGGCCTACATTTTTAGGCCTATGTAGGCCTACGTCTTATAGGCCTATTTTTCAGTATTTTATGAATCACCCTGTATATCTTGAAACATACGTACCTAAACTAAGAAGTCTTCGTTAAACTTTTCTCCACTGCAAAGTCCGGCTCTGACCTTGGGCGTCTAATTTCCTAAGCCCGTAACTGATCAACCGATATTTATAATCGACGTTTTCACCAGCAGTGCAGCTTGCGTCTACCGGAAACTGCCCAAAGCAGGAGCCGATGAAGCGAGCCTGGTATTAGGAATAATTCGCCGAACATCTGTTTCAAAAACATGAAATTTTACGCTGTAATCTCGTCGTGTATATTCAGTAACCAGCTAATCAGTCAACCGATTTACAATGAAATACACCTCCCCATCGAAATATCAAGTATATGAACGAAATACGGATGCAAACCTATTTACGTTGCCTTTTGGACTTATATGTCAGACTGCCTGAGCGGGGAATTGAACCCACGACCTCTGAAATCAAAGGCCAAGGTCCTACCGCTAAGCCAGACTGACACGGCCCAGTCAGTCTGGCCCAGTCAGTCTGGCCCAGTCAGTCTGGCTTAGCGGTAGGACCTTGGCCTTTGATTTCAGAGGTCGTGGGTTCGATTCCCCGCTCAGGCAGTATGACATATAAGTCCAATAGGTTTGCATCCGTATTTCGTTAACCATTTTCGAGCCCATTGGCTTTCTGTCCCGTTATATCAGGTATATAACAGTTAACCCGCATTAGTTAAGTGTAATTTGTCTTCCCCGTGTGTGGTTCATTGGTGGCTCAACCGGTATGACAGCTACCCTGTTATGCAGGGTAACTGCAGTGAAGCTTGGCATGCATGGCAGTTAAAACGTTTAGGGAAGACTCTATTGCTATTTTGTTCTCCTCATAACTATTGCAATTATGCTCCGATTTTCAATCTGTTTTTGCAGTTTGTCATGTTTGACGCTCGCGTACAACTTTGTAATTCACTTTTGTGCTGTATCTTCCGCCATTTGGAAAACAGAATTCTGATGACCTTGAATACTGTTTTCAAGGCCATTGGAATATCTTCATTGGCTTCCTCATATCTGACTTATTTTACAAATATTTCTCCAGAATTAACGTAGGACCATTATATCGGCAGTTATTTGTGTGTGACCAGACTTTTATACCACCCTGTATGGTATACATTTTGAAGGGGTACTTCACCCAATACTCCGCCACATACCGCCCCTGTTTTTTTTCCTGTGTTTGCATTCCCCGGGTTTTCTGAAGTAACGGGACAGTCCAATCGCCCTTTCACACTACTAGCATTTACAGTACTACTGCTGAATAAGAAAATAAGCTAGTTCTATATTTACAGAAAGACTGGTTTTAATAGCAAACCTTGGAGGCATTGTATAATTAATGGCTGTTAGTTTTGTGAATCTTCTGTAACAAGGTAAGGAGATGTATCAAATTTTCAAAATGAGGCCAGTCAAGAACGATGTGGTTATTCATTTTCCGTGAAATAAGTCGAATACCAGTTTTAGTCCAGCTATTGCTATCAACAAGTCATGTCACACCACCGATAAGGTTTTTAAAGAATTCATGCAAAATGCATAGAAGTAAGAAGCTCCGCTACCATCTTACTTATTTCATATTCAATAAAGCTAGTGCGGTAAAAATTGCAGTAGCTATTTGAATTGTAACTAACGTTTAATTTCTGCCATAAATAATAACAATAAAAGTTTTATACTCGTCCACCAAGACATGCAGAGCATTCAGAAAGATCCTGATGTGGGCTCAGATATTAAAACAATAAAACCCCTATGAGATATATACTTGTCGGACTGTAATACTTTCTCTCAACTTGCTTAATGTAAAAATAAAAAAAAGAAACCCGTTCATCTGTGCCAGTAATATGGCTGATGCGACTCTGTACAATTGCACATGGTCCGTGTTGCATGATTACTCGGAGTGTGTTATTAGCTTCATTCTTTTTAAATGGTCAGTTTTGTCTGCTGCATCTACAGATTTAAGACATTTGAATACATACGAGGCCATAAAACAGGGTTACAGTTTTATTCCTTGCAAAGAATGCGATATTTTTCGAACTGGAAAAGTTTAGCATCTGTTTTATAGCCACTTTGCAGTGAGGGACTACGAAGTGTATGGACCTAAACAGAGAAATCAGACTGTCATTCCCTCGTACTGATTTACGACGTGAAAGACTGCATAACTGGGAAAGTAAAGTGAAGGGATGGGGAAAAGGGACGATGAAAGAGAACTGGATTTACACTAGTTGGATATAATGGATTGTGAATACGTAAACCACAGAATTAAGAACAAAGTTGTTTTGCCATGATGAGTCACACAAATCTACAAATCGTGTCCCGGAAATTTTTTGAAAAAACTTCTACACCGTAAATTTTGGGTTATATGTTTGCTGTTATACATAAATCATCTTGTTAAATTGAAAGTAGCAGAATAAAAAAAAATACAAACACAAACCATCGAAAAAATAATGGCAAGATGAAAGCCCCCCACAATATCACCAGAGATATAGGATAGAAATTTAGAGAAGATATACATTCATCATCATCAATCATTAAATACACTCTGAAGATGCTATGCACTGTGTACCAGATCAGCCTCTACACTAATTATGCATTGGCAATATACAGCTGATGTACTGCGAGTACACACTTCCAACAAACTTAGTGGACTACCAATAAACAATTAGTGTGCAGGCTGAGTTCGTACATGCTAGAGAATCCAACTTTGGGATCCCGGGATCTCGACGTTTTTTAAGTCACAAAAATCCCGGGATTACAGTTGCCCGAATCCCGAAATTTTTGGGATTAAAAATTTGCTAAATTCTTCTAAAAATATGCTATAAATTAATTCATGAATTTTGCTGTACACAATATGAAATTATAAAATTGCATAACTACAAAGAAAAAATACAGTGAACAATTACATTGCTTTCCCTTTTTTGTCGTTTGTTTAGGCTCTAGATGAACTACTACTAATAGTGTCTAAATTCTAGACTGAGATAGGAACTGAAAATTTCTTCTATGGCCTTTCAATGCCATCGATGAAACTGAAAACAAATTTGTATGTTGAATTCTTCTTTTGCTTAGCTTGGCGTCAGAAAAAGAAGTAAAGTTAGGATTAATATCACCACACCTACAGAAAAAACATTAGAAGCATTTGTTTGTCTTCGTACTGCAGTTTCATTGCTCATCGTATAAATACGTGCTTTAACAATTCACTGACGCCTTTGCATCATTCTACCATGGCCGTTGTTAGCCTACGGCCTGGTTGTATGCTAGTTTAATACAGGTTCCGTAGTAATGACCTGAACCCGTATTAAACCAGGCCGTGGCTGACAACAGACAGGGAAGAGAGATTAAATTGTTAAAGTGAGCGTTAAAAAAACATGTATTTAAACGATGAGAAGTGAAGCTGCAGTAAGAAGAAAAACAAATATTCTTTTAATATGTGTTTTTCTGTGTGTGTGTTGGTAATTACATCCTAATTTTACTTATCCTTCTGATATTAAAGTAAGAAAAAGACGAATTCCACGTAAAATTCTTTATTCATTTTCTTCGATGGCGTTAGGGCATCCAATCCTAGGATCCCGGTAATTTTTTAGTCCCGAAAAACCCGGTATTATGACTACCTAAATTTCGGAATTTCCGTGATTGAAAATAGGCTAAATTCGTGTAAAACAGTTATCAGTTAATTATTTTTTTTTTCGTGAATTTAATGTTCCCGTCCTCTCGTTTATAGACTCGAGTTTAACTACTATTAACAACATCTAAATTCTAGAACTTGGTTGGAACTGAAAAATTCTTCAGTGTCCTTGCAACACCATATAAAGGTTTCTATGTCGAATTCGTCTTTTGTTTACTCTGACGTCAGAAAGAGAAATAAAGTTAACACACAATTACAATTGCACACAAAAATAATACTAAAAGTGTATTTTGTTTATATGTCTCGTTACTGCAGCATCATTGGTCAAAAGGACTGCACCATCGGTCCTAAGCCTCAGAGTGAACTTCCATGTTAAACATCAAACTTTGCAACCCTATAGTCGCTTCCGAAATTGCCTCCGAAACCAACGAAATTCGGAAGTTGGAGTGGTATGATAACTTTTTCATAGGGAGTCGAACCGTAACCGAAAACCGGTAAAAACCGTTTGAAATTGCCGAATCGAAACCGTAACCGAACCGAAAAACTTACAGGCGGCATTAACCGTAACCGTAACCAAACCGAAATAAAATATCGGTTATTTTTTTCGGTTCTTGCGCGTTTGCTTGACGTCACATTCTGGGTCATCGTTGTTGTTTTTAGCGATACGCTATCCTGAAATCGCGGATACAGATTTACCAACAGTAACTGATAAAGTTTTAATAACGAATGTGCAGTTAAGTAGTTACACCTTGGCTAAATTAAGTTATTCAGAAAAAAATTAACTGCTAGCATTCCGTTTAGAATGATGCTATGCTAAGCTAACTAAGCAGTAAACATAACAATGAGTAATGATGTCCCGCATGGGTTCACCCACAATGCCATATCCTGTATGGGTTCACCCACAATGTGATATTTAGCGCGACCATGAATAGTTTGCAAGGTAACAATGATACACCAAAATTGTAGTAAAATTCACCCCCACCCCTCCAAACCTTGCACCACATTACAGTTGTATACGAACCAAAGGCGGGTGGGGAAGTGGAAAGCGTCGAGCAAAGGCATTGTCTTCTCCGGACCAGGCCTGTATGAAAAGGATAGGGTGGTGGAAACTACAATAACGTTGGGGGACTACTAAGCAATATCCCTTACTGTAGTGCTTTGCCTGGTTTCGGTAGGAAGTGCTTTGAAAGAATTCTTTTTTTTTTTGTTAAAAGTACTTTAGTCAGACAGCCTACAATGTAAATCTCTGTTAAATTGAGTGAGCTACTTGTCTTACGGCCCTGAACAAGTGATACTCCATTAAAATACTGTTGACTTTGATATTACAGTACATTTGTAAGCTGTGCAAATATGAAAACTAAACAGCTAAAAAGCTTTGCAAATTAGCAACTAAAAAGCAACAAGAAAGTCACGCAAATTTGCAAACTAAGGCCAAACTTATTTGTTCGTTGTTAGTTGTTCGAGCAAATCATTATGGCCAGTCAAGTATTAAAACCGTAACCGAGTAAAACCGGTTAAACCATAACCAGTTATAACCAGTTAAAACTGTAAACGGTTATAACTGGTTAAAACCAAAAAATAAAAACGGTTCGAACCGAAACGTAACCGAACCGAAATATTAAATAAAGCCGAACCGTAACCGGAAACCGAACCGAAAAAAATAACGGTTCGACTCCTTGCTTTTTCAGGACATTAAAAATTTTAATGAAAATAATCGAACAGTTCGGCCTCCACGCCATGGCCTTTTATTATTGTTGTTGTTCTTATTGTTGGGACTATTTGCTCTCACAATGAACCGATTTTTAAGTTTTGTAGCCCAAACGATGAACAAATCCTAAAGCATTTCTGCCCTGCAAAGCATTAAAGCAGTAACTGCATAAAGGCAGTAGCCGCACTAAATAACTCATTGGAAAGCTGCGACCCAGTACTATTTGTATAATTCATCATGACGTAGGTATGGCTCATCAATTAAGAGAAAATAGCGCTTTAAAATAGAAGTGCAGAATGGGGGGAACCACCAGAAAAAGTAGTAACTGGCTAATTACAGCTTCCTTAAGCGGTACTGATCACAAGAATCTCTGGTTGGTTCTTCAACCAATCCTGAGCTAGAAGAGAAGCAGAGTAGTTTGCAGATGCTGCTTTTTTGCATAGTTTTGAAGAGTGAAAGCATTTCAATAATTTCTTACAAACTTTATGAAAAATAATGTCTAGTAGAGGCAAATTAATATGAATTGAGCTTGCACGACAAATTTCTGCAAGGAATATAGAAACTACGCCGAGGCAACCAAACTTAGCAGAACTGTTCAAGTCACTAATTGGAGAGCCACTTTTTGAAAGCAAGTACTTGTTCAGCTTATAATCCTTTTTTGCAGAAATTTAAAAACGTGTCTAATACTAATTTTTACCCCTCTTTTTTACCTTTCTTACTGTCCCATGTAAACCCTTTTTCCTTCACTTTTCCTGCAGTTGACAGATTTTAGATATTGTGCAGTTTTCCAATCCTTGCTGTGATGTATGTAATCTGAATGTAAATCTATACGAATTTATTGATAAATCTTTAATATATTTTAATATGGTTTTTCAGTAGAGCCTATTTGCGTATACGTGAATTTGACTTGGTAGCCTAAAGTCACGTGTATTGTGGCAAAACTTTGTTCAGTGTATTTATAAATTTTTTTGACAAAAAATTAAACCTTTCGCTGTTTGCATTTTATATTAATTTTGTAGTCAGCCATACCTTACGGTCTTTAGGAGAATCCTTTTCAGACGGTAGCCAATTTTACGATTTTAAGAAATTATATGAAGTAGAAGTGCCACAAATTAGAAGTTTCATGAAAACCAATAGTATCTTTAGCGCACGGGTGGTGTTTGTTCATCAATTCTTTAATTTTAATCGCGAAGCGGTTTATGGCAGTGGTTTATGCATCACTTAAACAATTATTTTTCACTGACTAATAAATGCTAATTTTTGTTCGCTTCAATTAGCGCGCCTAAGCAGTTATTTTTCGTTGCCTACGCCGAAGGTGTATATCCAGTCTATGTATTTTTGCACATTTTGAATATTTAACCGAGTTTCACTAATTCTTTACTTTTAATCGTCCATCGACTTATGCATCGTTTAAAGAATTATTCAAAGGGTTTTAAAGGTTTTAACGAGCGTTAACCACTCCTGGTCATTTGCCCGAAGCCCTAAGGCCCTATGAAAGAATTATTTTTTGCCGGCTAATAATATGACTTCTTTAAGTGGTGCGATTGGTCACCTCAAGTTTAAACTGATTGTGAAAGCTACTGACCGGTTGAATTATTGGTTAACTGATACGGACACGGCGCTTTTCAGAATCAAGGCTTGTAAGGTATTGATAATTTGACGAAGCCAGCCATCGATTACGGTATATTAACATCAAGAGCATGCTCAATTCTTGCATGATGTCTGTATTCGAAGCTGTATTCTTTTTATCGTGCATAAATTTAACTTTTGAAAGCATTAATTGACTGAAAGACATACTAAATATAGCAGTAAGTGGTAGTTACGGCTTAATGGTACTTCTTTGTTACAAATTAATATGGCAGTAAGTGGCAGTTATTGCTTAGTTACACTTCCATATACCAACTTAATATGGCAGTAAATGAAGATACTGTCTTTATAAATAGTATGATTAGGCATTCAAGAGCAGTATCTGCATTTTCGCCATAAATTTAAACAGATAATGACATAATTTCATGTAAAATTCTGGGTCTCAAGGCTTACTGATAAACACTTTCATCTTTTTGATACATATAATAACACAAAATAGATTGGCAGTTTGCCAATCTATTTTGTGTCATTATTATGTAAACAAAATAATACTAAAATCTAAATCATTTACTAAAATCTGGTTTTTCTCAAAACTTGAAGTTACTGCTCCATTGCGTTGCAGGGTAGATTTTAAAGTCTATTTTGATGTGATAATATTTTTGTTGTTCTTTTTCTTCTTGTTGGGGAAAATTTTGCTCTTAACTAGAGATCGAACCAGTGAACTTATTTCAATATTTTATAGCTTAAAATGTAGATAATAATAAGGACCATTAAAGACCATTAAAGACCATTAAGGACTTTTTACAGGCTAGTGCAGTGTGACTGCATTATTACTGTTGTTGTTATTCTTGTTGGGGAAATTTTTTCTTTCACCTGGATATCAAACTAATGAAAAGATTTTAAACTTGTATAGCTAAAAACGTAGGTATTAACAAGCCCCAGGGCCTTTTGAATGCTATTTGTTGTTGTTGCTATTCTTGTTGCTATTCTTGGTAGGGCTGTGGAGTTACTGATGCCATGCTATGTGATTCTCTTGCTTACTCGGTAATTCGAAGGGAGCGGGAAGTAGAGGACGTGGGGGATTGCTGGTTCTTCTCGTTCAAATCTCCCTCTGGTTGTGACGGGGTTGGGGGTATCTGAGGAATGTTTGGCTATTTGTTTACCATCTTGTAAAATTAATTTCATCATGTGCTATTTACCCAATAGTTATATTGACGGTGAAATTCTTAACCTTTGTACTTTTATCCGAAATTCGATTTTACTGGAGTACTCCACGATCTTACTGGGTGACATTAAATTGTCAACGGTTGACTGGGAGAGATCTACGGAAGGCGACAGTCACCACGCCTACTTTCTGGATTCCATAGCACCATTTGGCTTGCAACAGCTTGTTAACAAACCCAACAGGGGTAAAAGTATCCTGTATCTGGTGTTTACTTGTGATGACAGACTGGTGTATGGCCTGAGTGTAGGGAAACACTTTGGAAATAGCGACCATTGTACTGTACATTTTATGATGAACCTCTCAAACTTCAGATTCCAAGCGGATCATGGAAACGAATGGACAACAAATTTGGGCAAACTAAATATATATCTCCTTAAATCATCCCTAAGCTCTGTGAGTTGGGATAACATTGTCTTCAACATGCACTGCGGGATAGAACAGGCATGGACGTGTTTTTCACATATACTCTCGGGTCATATCGAGCTGTGTCGAGAAAAGCCAAGACCTCTTAAAAACGGGAAAAAAAACTTCGTTCCACACCATATTTTAAAGTAGCGTAGTAAAAAGCTGAAACTCTGGAAAAGTCAGAAGGCAAACCCTTCTCGTACATCGTTGCTTGCTTACAATAACTCAAGCAAGCTGTATTCTCAGATGGTAGAGTCATGGCCTTGGGAGAGGGAGGAGGCAGCAATTCGCGAGGGCAGCTATTCTGCTCTTTTTAAACTGTTCCGTAGCCGAAATGCCTGCACCAGAATCCTCCCGCCTCTCAAAATGGGTACACATTTCGTCGAAGATAAAGGAGAGAAGGCGGAAATCTTCTGTGATGTCTTTACGTCGAACACCATACACGATGATGGAAATCCTGGTCTGCCAGATAAACAGCTTGTAGACTCCCAACCATCATGCACTCAGGTGATTTTTACGGAACATCTGGTGTCTAATGCATTACAAAAATTGAAACCTAGCAAGTCTTGAGGACCTGACGGGTTTTCGGCTCACCTATTAAAACAACTGGGAAATGTAATATCATATCACGTATCTATTATCTTCTCTTTTTCCTTTGCACAAAAAAAAAAATCCCCAGCATGTGGAGCAGGGCAAACGTAATACCGATTTTTAAAAAAAGGGGTCTCCCTCTGAGCCATGCAACTATCGACCAATCGCCCTCACATGGGTGGCATGTAAGCTCATGGAATCCATCATATGGGACAAGATTTTAAATTTCTTTAATGAACATCCAGTAATTAGTGACAATCAATTTGTGTTCCTTCCGAATAGATCAGCGACCCACCAGCTGCTGGCGGTTATGGATAGATGGACTTTCGCGTTGGATATTGGGATGTCATTTATTTCGATTTATTTCAATTTTGCTTTTAAGTCGGTTATTCAGAGAAAACTTCTTCTTAAAATTAGCAGCTGTGGTATTGAAGGTAACCTAAAAAACTGGTTTGCACCTTTCCTTGCGGAGAGCACACAGAGGGTGAAGGTTGAGGATATGTGTTCACAATGAAAACCTGTCCCCCTGTGGTGTACCGCAGGGTTCAGTTCTCGGACCCATCCTTTTTGTAATCTACATAAATGATCTTAGGATAGGAGATGCTTGTACCTTCGGATGGAAGTTAGCAGACGACCTGAAGATCGGAGCCGTAAATTTATCTTCTCTTCCGTCACCCGAATTGGATGCCCACATTCACGGTGCTGTTGCGTGGTCCCGGAGGTGGCAGCTCCCAACCTCGAACCAAAAATGTTCCTCATTTCATGTGGGAACTGCAAATAAGTGCCCCCAGAACTTCCTTGATCAGGAGACCTTACCCCAAACTGAAGAGGTTAGGGACCTAGGAATTTGGTTCACTACGAATTTAAAACCGTCCTTACACTGCCAGAAGTTGTCACTGAAGCATTCTGCCGCTCCATGATTGTAAATAGGTGTTTTTATCTGGGTGTGTTGCCACCAGGATTTGGGCGTTCAAGGTGTTTGTGCGTCCTATCTTGGAATATGCTACACCTGTATGGTCCCCGTACCTGGCCAAAGATATTGACCTCTTGGAGAAAGTCCCGCGCCATTATACAAAATATCTCCCTGGATTCCGGGAAATTGTTTATCGTGAAAGACTTCTAAGATTGGGTCTGGAGTTGCTTGAACTGGAGTTGCTTGAAATGGCCAATTTCCACTCGTGACTTCGTACTTACTATACGAGATACTTCATAAGTTAATCGGCATTGACCTTTCGTTTTTCGATACTGCACAACGCCTTATTTGTACACGCAGTCACGAGTGGAAATTGGCCATACCTGTAACAAACCTTGACTGTCGCTGGCATTTCTTCTCGGTTCGTGCGGTTCCTATTTGGAACGCACTCAGTGTAAAGACTGTGTCTGCACTGTCGGTTTCGACCTTTCGTAGGTTGCTCGATGAGGAACCGCTTCGCGTATTTCTGATACGTCCATTACTCCAGGACTCCTAATAGTTTTTTTTCTCACCAGCAACCCCCCCCCCTTCTTCACTTGAGAACTGTGTTGGTGGTCCCTGGCCCTTCCGTCTTCTTAAAATAGACCATTTAAAAAATTGTTTTAACGGCATGTAGGTCGCTTGTGGTAGTCCAGCAACCCTATTCTATCAGGTTGGCCTTTGATTTTCATATATTTTTATTTTTTATTTTTTTTAAAGTGATGACAAAAATGCTTTAGGTTTTAGTATTCAACGTAGCATACAATTTTTTGCACTTTTTATACTTTTTAATTGTACAGCATCATTTTGAGCCTTTTAACACTTTTCATACCTTTCCCATGTCCAGCACGTTTGGCGATGCCATCGGGGCCTTTGAATCCCTGGCAGGTCTAACCTTGGTGATAAGGCATTCGTTTTCCCCAAACCTCTTACCATCGTCATTCCTTGGCCGTTTTATGTACACTCTATTTACATGTAATTGTTGCTAGCTGTTAGTGACTCCCCAGTCCTTGCCAGACCCGTTGCTATCGCAACAAATATTATTATTATTATTATTATTAAATTTTGCCTCACCTAGAAATAGAACCAATGAATCGATTTTCATTTTTTATACATTAACATCTAGGCATTGACAAAGGCCTGGACCTTTTGAACGGTATTTTATTGTGACAAGATTCTTGTTGTTGTTTTTGTTGGTAATGTTTCTCTCGCCTAGAGTTCAAATCAGTAAACCGAGTTTTCAGGTTTTATAGCTTAAAATGTAAGTTTTAAAGAGACTGCGACACTTATAACAGTTATTTTAAAGTGATTACAACATTCTTTTCTTTTTCTTGTTGAGAAAAGAACGAAAAATAAGGGATATTGGTAGTAAAAATGCTTAAGCATGAAAATACGGAAGAAATCCGCAATAAAATTCAATGGTTCAAAGGAACAAGGAAAAGACGCGTAAGCCATTAACATCACACTAATGCATACAAAAAAAAAGCCATGTTTTTTGGGAGGCTGAGATCTTTTACACGTATCTGCGACACTGGTGGTTTACATGTCTTCTTCTTGTATCATGTGTTCCTTCAGAGCACTAAGGGTTTTTAAGGCTTAAGCCATCCGTATTTTAACACTTTAGGGATTTTTGTGGGACCTCGGTGATGTTGAGGCCTTGGGAGGAACCACGGGTGAAGATCTGTCGCGTATTGCCAAAACTAGTGCCGTTGGAATTCGCTAGTAATTGCTAGACGCATTACACACGTAACGCCGATTTGCCCTTCAGGGGAACCGCTGGGTAGTAATAGTGTCTGGTACGAAAAAGGAAAAAGTTGTTATACGGCAGGGAGATGTTTTATTTCTCTACGTTTGGCAAAGCGAATGTCTTTACACTTAACGGGGCTTGTCAAAGTCGTGTTAGGTACAAAGATGGACATAACAGCGCTGTCGAACACATTGACTAGAATCGGCTCTACTAATTACAGTTTACGTGCGTCCAGTGGACATTAGGTCCAACTGGAGCAAAGGAAAGTTATTACACTGTACACAAGATCACATGATTCTACTTACAGTACCGAAATTATTCTTTTTCCCGATGTCGTTTTACATGCGGTAGACCAAATCGGACAAGTTAAGTCGGGGAGGAAGGAAAAAGAACATATCCAGTTAAAACTGGGAATACACGTGCGCTTAACAAAGTACACACGCAGGTTGACAAAGTGTGCGTGACCCCAGCCTATTACATATTGTAACATGCAACAGCGTGACCCACTATAGAAAATTAAAGGTTAGCCTTTAAGTACGCAATGCAATTCAATGCCGCGCCACCCTTCTGACAATTGTGGAGCGTCAGCTTCCCACATTTACTCCCTCGAGGGTCAGTGGTATTTATTTACCTGTTGCACATTGACATTAAGACTATTGTGACAATCTTACAATTACCCAAATATAATAAACAACGCCGTATCCCCCTTCGTTCGTATGGAAGATTGCAAGTCCCACAACCGCAGTAGTTGAGCGTGATTTTGTTCACACCCTCTTACTTACTACAAACACATTTGTATAATAAATAATTATACCCCGTTTTTACAAAAGACAACTGTACATATACAGTGAACTTGGCCATAGTAGAAAAAAAATATTAAGTTTAAGAAAGGACTGTTATGCGTTGCCGTAAACGCTGTTAGTTAAAATAACAAATTGCTAGTTTAAAGTTTACATCAAATATTTAAGACACTGTGATATTATGACGAAGGCATCGACCGTCCACTAAGTTAAAAATGTTGTCAAATTTCACAAGTTGATTGTAACTGGAAGGTTTAGTTAAAATATCTGGGGCCAATCGGTCAGTCGGTTGGTAAGACTTTATCACGTACGTACCAAAGTTTATGAACGTAATGTTTGGACCTTGCACCCAAATCTATTTTCTTGACGTTACTGATTGACTATCAGTAAAAATTTCCAAAGGAGGTCCTCAAGATAAGACACGTAATTCTGTGAGAATAGTGTAACTCCACCAAATTTCCCTTAAGCACTCCGCAAGGGAGACTAATTCAGCCTCCATACTACTCAGGCATACAACCTTTTGTTTTTGGCTCTTCGAAAAAACCAAGCAACCCAAGGCTTTTATCATATACCCTGAATAACCTTTGCCATCATACGTTGTATTCCATGACGCGTCAGTCAAACCATACAAATTTGCAGCTGACCCCTACGGGAATACGAGACGCACATTTATTTGTTTTCAAGTAACGATTACCCGCTTTGCAGCTTCCCAGTGCATTTGGTTGGTTGTTGACTGAACCGCGACAGGTTACAAACAGTAAACTCAACGTCGGGTCTTGTACCCTGAGCACTATAAAGGAGGGACCCCCACTACGCCTGAAACGATTGAACATCATACGGATCAGACGATTTACAATCATCCAATTTCTGCGTTGGCATGCATGGAGTTTTGACCGGTTTAGCGTCATATAACTTATATCCATCAATCAAACGATCAATGTATTTCGTCTGAACCATGTATATCCCTAACTCATTACATTCAATGTTATACCTTAAGTACAACGAATAAGAAGTGGCCAGCAACAAAGCCATAAATTGTTTGCCTGTAAACGTCACAAAAACACAAGGGCCACTTTCCAACTGGACCATGCCGCACTAGAGCAAAGACGAACGTAGGTACGAAAACCAACATCTGACGCTCAGCGGATGGCCATACAACGTCTTATGTAGTAAATATACCACATCTCCGCCCGGTCTTGGGCAACCCGGAGTAGGCGCCAAGTCTGCGCGGACATTTAAAAATAGGTTCACATCACAGCTGTCACATCATAGGACCTTATGCTGTAGTTTCGGCTTGCAACTAATGCCAACAAAATTTTCAAGGACTGAGTTTTGACAATTGGGCTGACAGCATCTTTATAGTCAATTCCTGGCCTTAAATTTGAGCCACATGCCACTAACCGAGCCTTAAACTTTTGTAATGTACCATTAGTATTAAACTTACGTGTGAACACCCACTTAGACCTCAAAATCTTAACACCCGGTGGCCTCGGAACGAATTCCCAAACCCCCAGCTGATCTAACATTTTAAATTCCTCAGACATAGCTCTTTTCCACTCGTCTTTTTCAGGTGAAGTCATTGCTTGTTTAAAGGTTAAAGGCGCTGTCTGCAAAACTGTAGCGGCACCACATACCACCCAATTATCAAAATTTGACTCAACGTACAGAAAGTCCCGTTTCTCAGATAAGGTTTCAATACTATTATACGGATCTAAATATTCAGACAAGGATAATCGAGGTGAAAGGGACTCACGACAATCGTCATCCACGTCAACCAAATCCTCTGGCAAAACAACTTCCCCCATTTCCTCTTTCTCCTTGGACACTGGGAGTTTCTGGCTTTTACAAGTTTCGGCAGCTGCTTTTAAGATTAGCGTAAAGATGCGTCCATTTCGGCCAACATTTCGGGCCCTTTACAAAAATGGCACTGACCGTTCAATTTCCCTCGTACATGTCTATAACACAAACCGTCGTCCTTTACATCAGTGATGTTAATCATACACGGGCTCCATTCTACAACAATTTGTTTTGCTATTTAATTACCGCGCATTCGGACCCCGTGCTGTACCGCACACGTCTCAAATAAATTACGGCTCTCAGCAAAAAAAAGCTTCAAACTTGGGTTTCCTATGCCCCCACGAATGTCAATCCTTTTACGCTTCGTGGCACAGCGATAGCCATTCCTCAACAAAGCCCCTAACGAAATTAGGTTTGTTCTTGCATCTGGGACGTAAATGATAGCCCGCAAAATCAGTTTGTTTTTAAAACATTTGCCATTCGTGTCGACACCCACAATGCAAACTGGTCCAATCGCGTACCCCACTCTGGACGCCCCGAGGTCGCCAGCTCAACCCATACTCGTCTACAATCATCTAAGTTGGGTAAATCCCGTACACTATATAAAACAGAAGAGAGACCCCACTATCCAACCTACACACAGTTGCTTCTGGGTGTTCGTTTCCTCCTCTTATACCTCCTTCGGTCAATCCATGTGCCCTCACAAGCCTCATCCCAAAACACTACAAAAAAATAATGCATCAGCTTTTGCGCCATCAATTAATCAAAAAATATTCAACATACTGCACATATCTTAAAATCATATCTTAAAATAAACGAAATTCGCACCCAACCACTACGTGCAAACATATTCACACTTGCACTGAGGGAAAAAACGAACAAATTAAATACCCCCTCGTAAGTTTCAATACTTCTGCTATTTACCCGCAATAACAAGTGAGGTTAGGCCCTCACATCTATTCAATACCTACAAAACTGCTACAGTTCAAACACATACCATCAAAAAAACTGCATTGGATTATCTCGACTAGGTTAGGTTTCGCCCTAATACCTGAAACTTATACTCACACAAGAGTTAATCCACCTTAAACAAAAAATATAAAGTAGGAAAAGGATACAGCCAAAGGATACACGTTGACATTTCACTGACACTCGACGGGGCAATTCTTCACACTTCCGCATAGCACTTCTCACTTTGGAGCTCTAGCTAAACACAGTTCATTCGGTCGCACGGCAACTTGCTATCTTCAGGTCAACGTTGCAACAGGCACGGTACAGGGTCAAAAAGTCACGCCACATCACACAACAAATGCCAATATAGTTGAAAACGGTTTTCTCCCCAAAACCTTCTTGCCTGCTACTTAAACCTTCTTCTCGTGTTACCAAAATACATCTCTGTATCTGCAAACCAACGTTGGACAGTGGCCAAAATCCAAAATCTTGCTTACCACCAAAACAGTGCCAGAAACTACCAAAACCAGCGACCACGCTATTGTTTCCAAACAGCAGCCACGCTGATGCTACGATACAAGTGGGACCTCGGCGATGTTGGGGCCTTGGGAGGAACCACGGGTGTAGATCTGTCGCGTATTGCCAAAACTAGTACCGTTGGAATTCGCTAGTAGTTGCTAGACGCATTACACACATAACGCCGATCTGCCCTTCAGAGGAACCGCTGGGTAGTAATAGTGTCTGGTACGAAAAAGGAAAAATTTGTTATACGGATGCAGACGTTTTATTTCTCTACGTTGAGCAAAGCGAATGTCTTTACATTTAACGAGGCTTATCATAGTCGTGTTAGTACAAAGATGGACATAACAGTGCTGTCGAACACATTGACCAGAATTGGCTCTTCTAATTACAGTTTACGTGCGTCCAGTGGACATTAGGTCCAACTGGAGCAAAGGAAAGTTATTACACTGTGCTGAAGATCACATGATTCTAATTACAGTACCGAAATTTTGGCTTTCTACCGTCTTTTTACAAGCGGTAGACCCAATCGGACAAGTTAAGTCGGGGAGGAAGGAAAAAGAACATATCCAGTTAAAACTGAGAATACACGTGCTCTTAACAAAGTACACACATAGGTTGACAAAGTGTGCGTGACTCCAGCCTATCACACATTGTAACTTGCAACAGCATGACCCACTATGCAAAACTAAAGGTTAGCCTTTAAGTATGCAACGCAATTCAATGCCGTGCCACCCTTCTCAAAATTGTGGAGCGTCAGCTTCCCACAATTTTTACTATTTTTTAAATAGGTGGTTTTAAACGTCCGCTTCTGAAGTAGCCATTGCTTTTTTCTTCCTTACACGTTGCTCCCACGGCACTGGTCTAATTCGAGTAAAGTTCAGGAGTATAGTGCGATAATCGTATCGTCTTACGAAACAAGTTATAAAATCAACATCGTACACTACATATACAAGTAAAACGACGGCCGTGAGTAGCACGCAGGAATTAATCGTGCGGGAACAGTGAAGGATATGAGTAACCATTACTGTTTGGTGTTTAGGCCTACTTCCTACATAAATACATCTTCCGAGGTGGCTTTTTTTTTAGTTGCTCGTGGACGTTTAATCATCGGATTGTAGTAACTATACAGTACATTCTACAGAGTGCAAAATATATCACAACTAGAGTAAAAAATAACCTAAAACTACTTCCATTGATTTAAACTTTGAAAAAATAGCAGATCATTTCAAATAAATGAAGAACGTGCTACTAAATATCTGTGCCCACTTAAGTTTTCATCTTCTGTAAACAATGAAGTTATTGAACGTAAACTTCCTTTTATGTAGTTTTTATCCACTGCAATTAATAAGAATAAGTCCCGAAATTTTGGCATTCCGGATTGCGAGAAAACAATCCCGAAATCCCGGGATTACAAATATGTCTCGGGATTGGATGCCCTAGATGGTGTTGAAAAGCAGAGGATAAATTTTCAGTTCTTACCTAAAATTACAATTACATTTGTATGTCCGCAAATCGTAGGGCAGCATTTGTCAGGCACTGCTTCTCTCGGGGAATCTTGTTACTGGTCTTTGTGCGTACAAGGTTTATGTTCGCCCTATTCTCGAGTACGCAAGTTAGGTTTGGTCACCGGGTCTCCTAAAAGACATTGACCAGATCGAGTCGGTACAGAGGTGATATACTAAGTCATTACCAGGCATGCTGAACTTAACCTATGCTCAGCGACTAAAAGTTTTAAAACTTTATTCACTCGAATTACGCAGCTTAAAGTCAGATCTCAAACTAACTTACTTGATCGTTCACGATAAATTACCGCTAATTGTCCCTCTGTTCGATACGAGCAATCTTACTAAGACACGGGGTCACCAGTTTAAATTAAATATTCCCAAGTACCGTTTGAATTGTAAACCATTATTTTTTGGGGTTAGAGTAGTTCTTGCTTGGATTCATTGAGTGCCAAGATTGTCTCAGCCAAGTCTGTGGGTGCATTCACAAGGATGCTAAACACATGTAGTTTTTCAGGTTTTTAGCTCGTTCTGGGTGTCCGTTTTTATTTACCTGCTCTTGAGTGTGTGTTGTTGTTGTACGGAATCCCTTCGGGTGTTAATGATTGTAAACTTTATCTTTTTTTTTTGGTGTTCTTGTAATTTTTTGGGTTGGCTGTTATCGGTCTCTTACAATGACCCTTTCCAAACCCTATGCTTGTCTTGTAGAAACTTATTATTATTATTATTATTATTATTATTATTATTATTATTATTATTACCTCAGCCTAGAATTTATTCGTCGCTGTTATTTTTTTTTACTGAACATGTAAACGTCTAAGTAAAAGTCTTACATAGTAAACAAGTCTAAGTAAAAAAGTAAAATCAACATCCTATACTAGACACGCGAGTATTGCGACGACCTTGAGGAATTAACCGTGCATTGCAGAAGATGGGTAAGCATCACTATATGGTGTTTAGGATATTTCCTACATCGTGCATCGTCCATTGTGGATATTTTTTTAGTTGCTCGTCGGTAGTCACTGGGTTACGATAAAGTCTACACAGTGTGGAACATACAAAAATTACATTAAAAAGTAAACAAATTCAGAAAATTCCTGTTGATTTAAAATATTAGTAATGGGGTAGCCTTTACTGTCCGGTTAGACCTAGGTGTTCCGTGTTAAAGTCGAAATTTTGCTGCTTAATTTCCCTGTCGTCTTTCAGTATTTAGCACTCAGATTTTTTTTGTACATAATCGTTGTTCGACTTGGTGAACATGTGTACTAACTTTTATTAATGTCAGATTTGTCACATTGGAGATCTGGACTTAAATGGAATCGTGAATTTTTCATTTTTGGTTCAGGTGGTTGTGGTGGTGGACTTGTTCTTTTTACAGGTTTATACAATGGTCTACAGATTAAACTATTTATCCTAGAAAACTGGATCGTAGCTCATTTGAAAGAGAAACTTACGCAGATGTACCCATCTATATACATATATAATACGCTTAGGTTGGGCAAGCAAATTCATCATTATGCACTATAATGAAAGAGGGCGAGCGCCCGACAATGACAAACAAATGGGTGTGGTCTGTAACATTCTAAATATTGTTTTAATAATGCTACCTCTTAGAGCCGACTTGAAGAGTTTCAAAGTTGGTTCAGTAACAATCACTGCATGCACGACCGTTGTTGGGTTTATTGCGCTTGGTATCAGAACGGAGAAACGGGCAATTGAGCGTCCTCCATTGAAAAAAATACATTTACTTCCATAACAAAACAAATCAGCATGGGTTAAAATGGAGGGGGAGCAGAGATGGGGATACTCAGACCACTCCATAGGGTAATCCGGGTAAGGGACGGGTAGGCTGTGTGGGACGGGAAAGGGATTACAGGTGGGGAGGCATGGGGGAAAATTAGACCATAGAACTGGGTAGGCCACAGGGGAGTTCAGAGGAGGAAGCAGGGGGCAGTCGGCATCCTTTTCATTCCATACTGCCCACTACAGTATTTCACTCAGATATGCGACAACCAGCTAGACCGGCGTATGTTACCCCGGGGGTACAGCTAGTTATAGTAATAAAATTTCAATTAGTCGTGCCATACCGGAAATACTGGACGATCAGTTTTATTGTTTTATATTGTTTAAACATTGATATTATGCAACAATACCAGTACGCAAACGCCAGTCACAAGGCGTAGACTGAAGATTAAACAAATGCCAACAATGCTGGTGAGCCAACAATTCGCGCGAACTTAAAGGAAGCATAATCCTTATTACGTATTAGTTAAAATAGTGGTTTGACGTCATTCTCTCCTGTTGAAGCTAAAATGTCTGTTCTCCATTTAGCTTGCCATCTTTTAATAATACAAAGGCCAAAGCCTCTGAAAGAGCGCTGTGGACAAACCAACTTCCAACAGAAAGCCTTGCAATGAATGAGCGAGCGAAGTGAGAAAATTAAGCGCATTTGAAAGGAGTACAGAAAACCAACTATGGATGTCAAAAGTATCACGAATTAGAAAAGAAACACGAACACAATTTATGTTTACGGTAACGCTTAACTAACCTAAAGTCAAATCAGCAAAGGAACAATACCAAGCTTTTCTGTAAGATTTCATATACTGCAATGTTGCTATACTGTTTAGTCCACGTGAAAGCATATTGCTGTATGCAACCATTAGACGCGTAAATAAAATTAAAACCATAGCCTAACTTTAAAACTTATTACAAGAATAATATATTCTGCAAAATAGGCTACAGACTCGCCTACTTTCGAGGTAAATCTTTCAGCACTTTTCAAGTAAAGTTTTATCCTTACCATTCATCCTATTGGTGATACATACACCGTTTTTCAAGAATTTACATTCAGTTTTTCAGGAGTGGAGTTTCATTTTCGTTTTCAACGTCATTACCAGGTTTTCAAGGAACTGCACGAATTTTGATTATTTAATCTTTAAATGTGGGTGTGTGTTAATAAGTGCACTAAGACAGCTCATTTTTACGATTTTTCAGCGATGTCATTTAGCAAAGTAGAATAGATCAATCTGACCTATCGTGTTCTGAAGTATAAACTGTTAATACATGTGCGTACGGCAGTAAGGTTTCACGTGGACTAAACAGTACAGCAACGTTGGGCTATATAAAACCTTACAGGAAAGGTTATTTGTGTTCCTTTGCTGCTTTGACTTCGAATAAGTTAATTTCAGTCCCCAGCTGACCCAGAAAGGTTCATAAACACTCTCACCAAAATTGAAGCACAACAGCATGCATGTATATGAAAAATATACATTGCCACATATCGTGCAAGCAGTTAGGTGCTGGTAACTTAACGGAACTTTAATGCAAGAGGTTTTTTTTAGGTGGTAAGAGGGTTTTAATATAGCTGATATAATGTTGAATGACAAAAGTTCTTGGAACCTCCTAGCAGAATTCTTCTTCTCCATAAGGCAGTGCAATTTTGAGGGGAAATTTCATGGACCTTGTGCTAAGCAAAGTATTACAGTAGGTTTAGTCTGAAAAACTATTTCAACAAGGGAACAATGTCAACAATAACAGGTCCACAATAAGACATTGGTCCCATTTACAAGCTCACAAGCATTCGGCCTCAAAAGTTCAGAAAATAGTTATTTCTAGTTAAGAAAAAAACTTTCAACTGTACCTTGTCACAATTGCTACTATCAGTTTAAAGTGGTTAAAACTAACTCGACAGCAAACAAAGAATTTAGAGAGATTACAGGGTAATAAAACTTTGTTTGTAATGATGTAATAAACTTGCCGTGTTTGCATTCAAGGCAATCTGGGTCGGCACCACATGGTTAATAGTGAAGAAATAATTGATTAAAAAAATATAAGCTCGTTTAGATGTGCCCATGTAATACGACCTAGAGGAGACAAATCTGTCCTCAATTTAAGCAGTAAAAGAAAATCTGACCCAAGAATCTAAACCTTACCTTACACATGAAACGAGTTCGTTTTTGTTTTCTGATGTAAAAGTAGTTGATCTGTTCAAACAAAGTACATAATCTCACTCGTTTCTTTGGTCACGTCATTTTACATCGTGTGAGTATTTTTAACAATGCAGTTATCGAAAGCAAACTTCCTTTGTGTAATGTTTTTAGTCAGTGAAAGTCATGAGAAACAATCTCGAAATTTTGGCATTAATCCCGGGATCCCCTGATTGAAAGAAAAGAATCCCGAAATCCCGGGATTACAAATACTTGCCGGGATTGGATGCCCTAGTACACACTAATGTGTAGTGTCAGTGCATGGTATCTTCAAGATATACTAAAGTATCACACAGGCTATGTTATTCGAATTTAGGTAAAGATCTAATGGTTTTTTTTAATTTAATGGCTACGATTTAAGAGACAAAGAAATCATGGAACCCTTCATCATACGGTAGATTACATTGAGTCAGTTCGGGTTGGTTACTTCTCATTTCTGCGGACCTTTATGGTTGATGGTTGATAGTAACTGTGTTTATGGTTGGCAATTGAAGCAATATAGGGATAGCAAGGTTAGACTGATAATTTTTTTACGATCTCCAGTGATTGGCAGTTCATGCTTCTTTGAACAAATTTTTAGCTGAGGAAGGGGTGATTGAATACACCCTATTCCCCTCCCCTCCTTCCTATGCTCTCCATTTCATGAGAGATGCTTAGGTATTGTTTACATACATAGAACCACAATTCTATTGCGTGCAGTGGCACGGCACTCCTACGAGCACTTAATTCTTCAAGGTTTCTTCTTAGACTCAAAATTGGCAAGAGTTTTGACTCAAAACGCTTGAAAAATATAAATCTCGCTTGTTGCTCGAAGTGAACTTTATATTACTATGATGGACAGGCGAAATAAGTTAGCAGCATAGCGAGAATCTATATACATAATCATCGTTCACTGTCAATTCGGTGATATATCAAAGCTCACAGATACACACATACACCGACACACGGAGGCATATTGGGCCGTTGAAAAGAAAAACAGTGTTGGAAATTGAAAACTGTCATCATTTAATCTGGCAACCAGCGGGAGACCCTCTCACCGCCTAAGTTACTTATCTGAGTGGGGTATCTCGCAGAGGGGATGAAGTGAAAGTCAAGAAAGCAAGCAGCTCTAAGAAGAAAACGAAAAAAAACGAACCAAAAAAAAGACGTTCACCTCGAAAACCTTGAGATGGAAAAATAAAAACGAAACATATAAAATTGCTTGTTAGGAAAACTCTTGTGCAACAGTATTGTGTGAATGTACGGTATGTTGTTGTTGCCAAGGTGAGAGGGAGTGGTTTGAACATACGCAATGTTTAGAACATACGTTGTTTGGGTGATGTTGAAGAAAACAAGGCATACAGCGTTTTGTTGCATATAGATCGAATGTAATAGTGTGTATAGTAGAAGAACGATACCTGAACACGTTAATCTATTTGGTAGCTGGCAAGGGAAACGTTCCATAGTTCGTAGGGATGGGTCGGTTACCGACCCATCCCTAATAGTTCGTGCAAGAATTGTGAGTCAAGGTAGGTGAGAGATAACCAGGCACGTTCAGCAACTCACAGGCACTTCCAACATGGTGTGCGTGGGGCAGTCCGTATCCATCCTGATTAAATAAAATCCCCGGAGAAACTTAGATCACCATGTAACATTGATACATGTTACATAGTGCTCCGCTCATTTTAGATGTAATAATAGTAACAATTTATTGAACTAAATACACGAAATTCAAGAATTTTGTATGTGGACAATATAAGTTTGCAGCGTTGCATAGCAACAAAACAATTTCTACGTATTCATAAGTTAATGAATATATTACATATCGAAAACTACATACAACCATTGACACTGGTAAAATGTACGTAACAAAACCCACATTTTGGTTAACTATTACAAGATATTTTTGTTTTCCGTACTCAAGTTATTTAAACTGGTACCATATTATGATAATCCACCTTATTTTCATCTGTTACAATATAATTTTGTGTTTATCTTTTTCTTATATCAACCATTTTCATTGTGTGTGGCAGTTTTAATTTCTATGGCAAAATGGAGTTTTATTAAAAATGGTCGGTATTAAGTAATTAAGATTTCTATTACCATATGAATTAGTCTACAGTGGTACCTTTAACCAATTCTTATTTCTGCTTATGTTCTTTTCCAGTGGTGTTTGAAATTCATTTTCAAAATATTTTTGGATTATTCTGCTTGAGGTATAGTATATTGTTTTCTTTTATATATTTACTTTTCTTATTATCCTAATTTTGTAGATCTATTAGAATTTACTTTCTAAATTAACTTTGATCAAATGCCTTGATAACTAGATCATTTTTAAATTCTTTGTAAAGCATAGCACACTTAGTTAAGAGGAAAAAACAAGCGCTTCAACAGATATATGAAGAAATAAGCCACAATAGCGCTAGTAAAAACAAACATCTGGTTATTGAACGTTTATCATGTCAACCAAAATACACAGAAAAAGCAAAAAAAGACAACACTAAAACATGATATTTCGTGGCTAATTACACAAAAATTCGGCCACTTTATCAAAAGAACAGTAAATAAGTTAAAAACAAACTTTCAGCCGAGTTTGTATTGATTGGGAAAGGGGGGGGGGGCTCGTTCATAAATAGTATAATACGATGAATATGACTGTGTTTGTTTTAAACTATTTACTGTTTTTTTGATAAAGCGACAGTATTTTTGTGTAATGAGCCACGAGATATCAAGTTTTAGTGTTGTATTTTTTTGCTTTTTTTGTGTATTTTGGTTGACATGATGAAGGTTTGATATATAAATAGCCATAAATCGCTGGAAATAATATTAAAGAAAATTGGAAATTAGCCAACAGCAAAAATTGTACACTAAAAATAACTTAGTTCAGTAAGCCACCTTTATACACTTACGTTTCATCGGAGTGGCATGACCCAGATACGAATCGGCTATCTGGGGTGAACTGGGTAGCCAGTTCGAATCTGGGTCATGCCACTCCGACGAAACTTAGTGCATAAAGGTGGCTTACTGAACTACGTTATTTCTAGTGTATAATTTTCGCTGTTTGGCTAATTTCCAATTTTTCTTAAGAAGGTTTGATAACCAGATGTTTGTTTTTACTAGCACTATTGTGACTTATTTCTTCATATAGCACACTTAGCACATAATTCTTTATACCCTTTTTTTTTCTGGAAGCCAAATTGGTTTTTGGTTAGGAGTTTAAATTTTCCAATGAATGAGTGTATATTTTCCTGCATAAACGTTTCTTCAATTTTATTTATGGTTCACAGTCGAGGAATTTGGTCGGTAATTATTTAAGTCTCGTTTATTTCTTTTTATAGATGGCCCGTATATGGTACTGGTAGCTTAAATTTGTCTCGTTATATTTTCCTTATCTATTTGGCTTCAGTTAATTTGAGTAAGAACAATTGAGTTTTCTTTTGTTTAAAGGAAGCGTGTTATTTGAAACCCATCAATTCCAGTAGACTTGAATTGTCAGTCAAGGTAGGTGAGAGAAACCCAGGCACATTCAACACTGGTTATGTGCTGTATATCTGTTAATGTTTCCAAGAATATACATAAAATCTGATTTTAGACATTTTTAAAGAAACGTAGCTTTGTGAAAGGATATGTCTTTAGATTTACTATTGTTGTTTTCATTTATTCCTGCTCGTTTAAATTGATATTTTAGACTGGAAAAAGTTTGTGAAGATTTCTTGATGAAATCATAAACATTTTTATCCTTAAAGGTATTTTTATTTGGTCATCTAATTTAGATAGTTTTTTTCTACCCGTAAGATCATTTATTTTATTCCAGATTTGTGTGCTTTCATTTTTGTTTTCTAAAAAATTTAGTTTAATTAATTTTCTTTTTAACACTTTTCTAAGCAATGTAATATTCTCCAGCAATTCCACGGTGCGGTTTTAAGTTTTACCTATTTTTGAATTTTCATTAATTAAGTTTAATTGATCCTCATTCATTCATTCTTGATGCATACTTTTCCTTTTTGGCTCTATTTTGTAATACATTTATTAGTATTATCCATATTTAATGCCCTTTTCGGCGAAGGAAAGCCCAGCTGAAACAATACGCAACAATGTAAAAATCCATTGTTGCCGGGAAAGCCCGCACTTTCATCTGAAGGCGGGAAAAGTGCGGGCATTCCCTAGGGAATGCCCGGGGTTTGAAAAACAGCTTATTTTAACAAAACAAAAAAAAAACGTTTAAATTACTACATTACTATGCCGTTACATTTACAAAAGATTACGTAATGATTGTAAAATGGGTACAGTTTTTAATCACCAAATGTTTGACCGGGTTTTCATTTGTAACACTCCGCCTGATACATTTGCTACGACGTTCAAAATACAGATTTTTGCTTGCATACCACGGCTACTTTTCTTGTACTGTCGTAAGGATTTCAAGTTACGGTGGCCAGTTGTTTGCACAATGAGCTGCTCTTCTACGTTGGGTCGATACAAAGTTGTTGCTGACACGAATGTTTTGATTGCTTAATTAGCCTTCCAACTTACCAACTGGCATCTGTTGCAACAGTTTTGATGATGTTGCCCGAAACATTTTTACCCACGGGGCGGTTGTAATACAAAATGTAATTACTGTATTTCTTTTTGGGGCAAAAATACACAACCTCGGTATTTGCTTGTTCGGGCCATTGATTTTGATACAGTCTGTGCACGTTGACAGGACAACGAGAAGGATTATCGGGAAGAGAAAATGCTTCGACTCTCATTGGTTGCACTTTTATATCTTTTAAATAAATAAGCACAAATTCCTGTAAATTACATGAAGGAAAGAGGAAAACAAGCCAAACAGCAAAATAATACATTAGAATTAACGTAGTACAGTCAGCCACCTTTGGAGTGGCATGACCCGAATTCAAACTAGCAACCCAATTCGTCTCCAGATCACTGACATAGCTGTTCGGCTTTTTTACTTCTTTCCTTTTATATGTTTTAACCCACGTAGATTTATTTTTGAAACGTTTAATATGTATTCAAGGTATTCTCGCCCATTTTCATTTGACCTGCCAAAAGTTCGTTGTCTTTGTGTTAAAGTTCTCTCCTCATTTCTGCCACGCAACGCACAAACATGCACATCGAAAAGCACAAACACGGAATACGATAAGGCATTTTGATCATCAGTACCAAGAATTTTAGTTTTCCGCACAACGTTCAACTATTTTCGAATCTTTACCAATAATGTAGAACTATGGCCCGTTATTTCAAGAACGTAACAATACCATGTTCTTTCAACGCGTAGAACGTCTGCCAACAATAGCCGACAATGGGAATGAGCTCTTCGCCGTAATGGGCATTAAGTCGGATAATGACCGAAAACCTTGTGCATTCCTAAACAATGGCCCTAGGGACGCTGCGCGCCCTCGGGCATTGTTTAGGAATGCCCGCGGTTTTCGGTCATTATCCTTTACATAGTAGCAACCTTTTGTATCGATTCTGTTATATATATATATATATATACAAAGATCCAAATGGAAGATCATTTAAACAAGACCAATGTTATCCAATTATCGAATTATGTTTTTTTTTCATTTAATTTATATGTAATAGTATTTTCTTTTTTGTTATTAGTTTCTCTCTTCTTACACCATATTTCCAAAATGGTGCGGTAGTAGTCTGCAATTTTTTTTTTCTGAATAGCGCATTCCTTACCGGAAAGTTTCCTCATCCAACAAAGATACGGTCTAGACAAGACTTATTTACTTTTCTTGCCCGTATCTCTTCACTTGTTACTGAAGTTACCGTTAGTTCCATTCCATTTAATGCCCTTTTCGGCGAAGGAAAGCTCAGCTGAAACAATACGCAACAATGTAAAAACCCATTGTTGCCGGGAAAGTCCGCACTTTCATCTGAAGGCGGGAAAAGTGCGGTCATTCCCTAGGGAATGCCCGAGGTTTGAAAAACAGTTTATTTTAACAAAACAAAACAAAAAACAAGTTTGAAGTAGCAAATCACTACATCACAATGCCGTTACATTTACAAAAGATTACGAAATGATTGTAAAATGGTTACAGTTTTCAATCACCAATGTTTGATCGGATTTTCATTTGTAACACTTCGGTCTGATACATTTGCTACGACGTTCAAAACACCGATGATATTTGCTTGCATACCACGGTTACTTTTCTTGTACTTTTGTAAGGATTTCAAGTTACGGTGGCCAGTTGTTTGCACAATGAGCTGCTCTTCTACGTTGGGTCGATACAAAGTTGTTGCTGACACGAATGTTGTGATTGCTTACTTAGCATCTGTTGCAACATTTTTTGATGATGTTGCCCGGAACTTTTTTACCCACGGGGCGGTTGTAATACAAAATGTTATTACTGTATTTCTTTTTGGGGCAAAAATACACAACTCAGTATTTGCATGTTCGGGCCAATAATTTTGATACAGTCTGTGCACGTTGCCATGGACAACGGAAGGATTGTCGGGAAGAGAAAATGCTTTGACTCTCTTTGGTTGCACTTTTAAATAAATAAGCACAAATTCATGTAAATTATATAAAGGAAAGAGGAAAACATAGCCAAACAGCAAGAATAATACACTTGAATTAACGTAGTACAGTGAGCCACCTTTGAAGTGGCATGACCCGGATTCAAACTAGCAACCCAATTCTTCCCTAGATCACATAGCTGTTCGGCTTGTTTTCTTCTTTCCTTTTATATGTTTTAACCCACGTTGATTTATTTTTGAAACGTTTAATATGTATTCAAGGTATTCTCGCCCATTTTCATTTGACCTGCCAAAAGTTTGTTGTCTTTGTGTTAAAGTTCTGTCCCGATTTTTGCCACCCAACGCACAAACATGCACATCGAAAAGCACAAACACGGAATACGATAAGGCATTTTGATCACCAGTAGCCTACCGAGAAGGTTTTAGTTACCCGCAATACGTTCAACTATTTTCGAATCTTTACCAATAATGCAAAACAATGGCCCGTTATTTCAAGAACGTAACCATACCACGTTCTTTCAAAGCATAGAACGTCTGCCAACAATAGCCGACAATGGGAACGAGCTCTTCGCCGTAATGGGCATTAAGTCGGATAATGGCCGAAAACCTTGTGCATTCCTAAACAATGGCCCTCGGGACGCTGTGCGCCCTCAGGCATTGTTTAGGAATGCCCGCGGTTTTCGGTCATTATCCTTTACAGGATGCCAGATTTTCGAAACGCTCAATATTATACCTTTCAGATGGATCTAATTTTGATAAGGTTAAAGTTTAACTCCCCCATAACTGCTAGATTTTTGTAATTTTTTTCTGAGACTTTTATTTTGCTTATTTTCCTTGAGCTTCTACTATCAGAAGCCCTTCTATGACAAGTTATTAAATTTATATATTCGCTATCAATTTTAAGTTTAAAACCAATTTGATAATTAGTCTCAATTTTTATATTAGAAAACCGAAATGGCAATATCCTGGAATGTCATACTATCAACAAAAAATTAGGATCCCACCTACTGATGAGTTTTATGGCAGCATCTATAAGATTTGTAGCTGGAAATTGTATAGTAGGGTGTACCAAATATTACTTTGTTTTTAATTTTAAAATTTTAAGTTGGTAAATAGTTGTGGTTAGGTGTCGTACAAAAGCACAAAAAATGATTAGCCAGATTCGTTAATATTTAGGTCTCTCGCACAAGGCCTAATCTTTTAGCATTTTTGAAAAAAATTGACATTGTAGTGATTTTTTTATTATTTTTTTTTCAGAGTGTTTTATAAACTTTAAAGTTGCAAAGTTTCTTACACGCGTTATAAATAAAGCTTCGAAAAAGATTCAGCCTAATGTATTAATATTTAAGTATCCCACGCAAGCCCTAAATTTTTAGTTTGCTTGTGTTAATATTCCATTTTTTAATGATTTTTTAAATGTTTAGTCCAGCGTGTTTTTTTAACTTAAAAGTTGCAAAGTTGCTTGTACAAGCTATAAATAAAGTCTTGAAAAAAATAGTACGCCATTCTTCAACATTTAGGTATCCTGCAATAAGTCTAAACTAATGCTATAATAACCAAAATGGATGCTTGTCTGAAAAGCTAGTTACTGTAAACAACAGTGACTCATCACTCAGCTACGCAAGCCTAATGACGACGCTATCATCCCCCCACCCCAGGGGCTGTAAAATTAACTAAGGCATCCATGGGTAAAAAATTTTACCAAAAGACCTTAGAAGATGAACGCATACCTATGGTTGAAGAACTGGGTAGTAAATATTTCAAACACGTAAATCCTTTGAGTGGAGCTGGGAAAACATTCTAAAGACAATGTGGGAGTCCATCAACAAAAACAATACAAATATGGAATCTTTTAAGGTTACTGGCTGTGATGGAACAGCAACTATTATTGTCAGGTTAAATGCAGCTATACAATTAATAAAAATAGGAGCTTAAAACCCATTGCAGGTTTAATCTGCCTTCTCCTCCTCAACGAGTTACCTCTAAGAAAAATGATTATTCCAATTCGTGACCCGACTACAGGTTCTAACAGTTTTAGAGGTCCAATTGGTCAGAGCCTATGGAACTATCAAGACCTGCCAGTATTGGCTTTGAAAAAAGTTACAGTATCATTCTTGAAGTTGACGACAACATGTTAAGCACTGGCCATAAATATTTTAGGGATATGTTGTAGACTGTTACGTCTAGGTTTTGCCCTGAATATTTAGCAAGCAAATAAGAATCCAGGAAACAAATCAGACTCAAGATGACTTACCTGAGCGAACAGAGTTCTGCGTTTGTATGTTGCAGCTAAGGAACCCAGTCTACAACTTTACAAGTTACCTAAGTATGCTGTAAAAGTATATGCCCCCTTTTGGTTAAATATCAAACGGTATCCGTCTACTACATTTGCATCTGAAAACATTTTTTATATAATTCAACGCAGCCAGTACTTAGAAGAGGACTTGAAGATTCAAGTTCAATCTACTTTACAAAGAATTTTTTTCATAGGCCACCCTGACACTCTTCTTCTGGGAATGTGTTCGATGCAAGGAAACACATTCGTACGCTTACTCTCAAAAGAATCCAGAAAACAAGAGAAACTGTAGTGATGTTGTAAGGGCGTTCATACCACCTAAATTTTATTTTGAGGCATCAGATTATGTTGATGTCATTGATTGACAATAAACCACTGTGACGCAGCAATTGCTCATCTGTCTCAGATATAGAAGCATTTAGGAACTGAATGAGATTGTTGAAACTGACACCAGCATCGGGAAAGAGTTTAGGATTCCAGTGCACAATCACGCAGTCGAACGTATTGTTAAAAAAGTTATGGCGGAATCTATTGAGGGTTTGTGAGGAAGAGGCGCAAGACTGGTGCATAAGGTCAAGGCAATACGACCGGGAAAGTTTGCCTAAGTTTGAGACGAATCACTAATTCAGGTCTAAACCTGACATGGAAAATCCCGACTAAAGCATAAGTAAGCACTTAATAATAATAACACAAATAATAATAATAATAACATTTGTTTCGATAGCAACGGGTCTGACAAGGACTGGGGAGTCACTAACAGCCAGCCACAATTACATGTAAATACAGTGAACATAATAAGGCCAAGGAATGATGATGGTAAGAGGTTTGGGGATACGAATGCCTTACCACCAAAGTTAGACCTGCCAGGGACTCAATTACCCCCGATGGCATCGCCAAACGTGCAGGACATGGAAAGGGTGTGAAAAGTGTTAAAAGGCCCAAAATGATACGGTGCAATTAAAAAGTATAAACAGTGCTAAAAATTGTATGTTAGTGAATACTAAAAACTAAAGCACACAGACCTACATGACGTTAAAGTGGCCTACATGACGTTAAAAATTTAAAAATATGGTATATTTTAAGAAGATGGAAGGGCTTGGGACCATCAACACAGTTTCAAAGGGAAAAGGGGTGGGGTTTGCTGGTGAGAAAAAAACCATTGGGTGTCCGGGAGTAAAGAACGTTTCAGAAAAACGTGAAGCGGTTCCTCATCAAGCAACCTACGAAAGGTCAAAACCGACAGTGCAGACATAGTCTTTACACTGAGTGCGTTCCAGATACGAACCACGCAAACCAAGAAGAAATGCCGGCGACAGTAAAAGTTTGATGCTGGTAAGGCCAACTTCCACTCGTAACTGCATGTACAAATGAGGCGTTGTGCAGGATCTTAAAACGGAAGGTCAATGCTGATTAAATTATGAAGTATCTTGTATGTAAGTACGAGGTCGGCTTTTATATGTCGCAGTTCAAACAACTCCAGACCCATACAGGTGTAGCATATTCCAAGGTAGGACGCACAAACACCTTGAACGCCCCAAATCCTGGGGCTATACACCCAGATAAAAAACACCTATTTACAATCATGGAGCGGCGGAATACCGCAGTGGCGACTTTCTGGCAGTGTAAGGATGGTTTTAAATTCGTAGTGTACCAAATTCCTAGGTCCCTAACCTCTTCAGTTTGGGGTAAGATCTCCTGATCAAGAAAGTACTGGAGTTACTTATTCTGCTTCGAGATTGGGAGCTGACACCTTTGGGACCATGCAACAACGCCATGTATCTGGGCATCCAATTCAGGTGACTGGAGAGAAGATAAATTATCGGCGCCGACCTTCAGGTCGTCTGCGAACTTCCATCCAAAGGTACAAGCATCTCCTATCCTAAGATCATTTATGTAGATCACAAAAAGTATGGGTCCGAGAACTACCCTGCTGTACACCACAGGGGATAGGTTTCCATTGTGAACACATCCTCAACCATCACCCTCAGTGTGCACTCCACAAGGAAAGCTGCAAGCCAGTTTTTTAGGTTACCTTCAATACCACAGCTACGAATTTTAAGAAGGTTTCTATGAACAACTGACTCAAAAGCCTTTTTAAAATCGAAATAAATGACATCAAGGGGGGGGGGGGGCCCAATATCCAATGCGAAGGTACATCTATCCAAAACTGCCAGTACCTTGTTGGGTCGTGGATCTATACGGAAGGAACCCAAATTGATCGTCACTAATTACTGGATGTTCATTAAAGAAATTTAAAATCTTGTCCTGTATGATCAATGCCATGATCTTACAGGCCACACATGTGTGGGCAATTGGTCGATAGTTGATGGATCAGAGGGAGACCCCTTTTTAGAATCAGTTTTACATTTGCCCTGCTCCACATGCTGGGGAGCTTTTTGTGTGCAAAGGAAAAAGGGAAAATAATAAATAGGAGGATATGAAATTACATTTCCCAGTTGTTTTAATAGGTGTGCCGAAAACCCGTCAGGTCCGCAACACTTGCTAGATTTCAATTTTTTTAATGCATTAGACACCAGATATTCTGTAAAAGTCACCTGGGTGCATCATGGTTGGGGGTCCAAAAGCTGTTTATCTGGAAGACCAGGATTTCCATCGTCAAGTATGGTGTTCGACGCAAAGACATCCGCCTTCTCTACCCTTTCTTCGACGAAATGTGTACCCATTTTGAGAGGCGGGAGGGTTCTGGAGAAGTAATTTCGGCTACAGTACATTTTAAAAAGGGCAGAATAGCTGCCCTCGCGAATTACTGCCTACTCTCTCTCCTGATGTCATGACTCTACCATCTGATAATATAGCGTGCGTGAGTTATTGTCTGTAAGCAACGATGTAGGACAAGAATTTGCCTTATGACTTTTCCAGAGTTTCAAGTTTTTATTTCGCTGTTTTAAAATATGGTGTAGGACGAAGTTTTTTCCATTTTTAAGGGGTCTTGGCTTATTTCGACACAGCTCGAAATGACTCGAGAGTATATGTGAAACACAATGCATGTCCATGCCTGTTCTATCCCGCAGTGGATGTTGAAGACAATGTTATCCCAATTCACAGAGTTCAGGGATGATTTAAGGAGATCTATATTTAGTTTGCCCAAATTTGTGGTCCATTCGTTTCCATGACCCGCTTGGAAACTGAAGTTTGAGAGGTTCATCATAAAATTTACAGTACAATGGTCGCTATTTCCAAAGTGTGTCCCCACACGCAGGCCTTACACCAGTCTGTCATCACACGTAAACACCAAATCAAGCATACTTTTTCCCCTGGTGGGTTTGTTAACAAGCTGTTGCAAGCCAAGTGGTGGAATTAAATCCAGAAAGTAGGCTTGGTGACTGTCACCAGCCGTAGATCTCTCCCAGTCAACCGTTGGCAAGTTAATGTCACCCAGTAAGATCGTGGAGTACTCCGGTAAAATCGATTTTTGGATAAAAGTACAAAGGTTAAGAATTTCACCATCAATATAACTATCAGGTTAATAGCTCATGATGAAATTAATTTTACAAGATGGTAAACAAATAACCAAACATTCCTCAGATACCCCCACGCCCGTCACTACCACAGGGAGATTTGAACGATGAAGAACTGGCTATCCCCCACCCCTGCTCCCTTCGCATCAGTAACTCCACAGCCCAACCAAGACTCTACCACAAAAATTATGTCAAAATTATCCCCATGTAAAAGATCCCAAAAACAGTCAAAATTTCTCACTACGCTACGTGCGTTGATTAGAATGCAGGATAATTTTTTGGAGACAGTGTGTTCGAGGCTAACGGCATTGGGACTTCACAAATTAAACATGGTGGTTTTCCGATGGCGTGAGAACTTCGACAAGGTTTGATTGAAGCACTGATTTTCCTTTGGCTGTCAGGTGTATTTGATCCCGTGCAAGTAAGGTACGATCCTTACAACTGTTCTCGTCCATTGAAATAAAAGAGAAGTTTCCGCGAAGATACATCTGGCAAAGTAGTGTATTTGTATGGATTATCTTTTTATCCAACTCCCTGCAGGAACGACTCAATCGAGGAAACAAGCCAATGATAGCAATTTTTACCCTTGGAAACTTTACCCTAACTGATGACACACAGCCAAATACAGATTCAACAATTCGATTTGGAGAGTCCTTGTTGATACTGTTTGTTCCAACACCCACTATCAATGAGCCGAGGGAGTCCAGTTTAACTAGAATAGGTTCCAGCCTAGCCGCGAGATCCTTAACTTGAAGACCAGGGAAAGTCCAAGTTTTAGAGTCCTGGTGGTTGCCGCCCCTCAGACTTCAATGTTTGAGTCCCCAATAATCACGGTGTAACACTTCCAATTTGCAGCTTGCTGGCCATTCGGTCCAACTGTGGAATTTTTCTCGCTGTAGGGTTTCGCACCCCCATAGATTCCTGGTTTCCCATGGCTCTTTTCAATCCCTTTCGTGTTTTGCGAGTTGCAGAGTATCGAGACATGGTGATTTTGAACAACTTGATCTGGGACAGGCCCACCTTTATTGGCGCTACAATCTATATCAGCATCGTTGTTTACCCTTGCCTGCTTCTTGTTGTTCCTTCCTTTTCGAACAATCATATATCTATGTAATTCGGCTGGATGCTGGATGTCTGGAGCATTCACATTTTCATCCCGACTAATTTCTTTTTCAATGTGTTCTGAAATAATTTCAACCTCCTATCATTCGAAGTTTTTAGCTTGACCAGCAACTCCACTCCGCCATTGGTAAGGTTTGTAACTTGATCCTGAAAGTCAGGTTTGTGTGTCTGCCGCTCCTCCAGTCTCTTCTGAAATGCGTCCTCGAATGCCGTCGCTCTTGTCTCCAGTTTCGAGAAAAGCATCTATGCATGTTCCTCAACCATACGTTGCTGCTTCAGGAAGAAATCAGATGACCACTGATTAACAACTTCAACAAAATCCTTAAAATGGGCTTCAAGTGCATGAGAGATCTGTTTTGGGATTGAGGTAAGTTTAGCACTGATTTTTCTAGGGTGAACTCTTCCAGCCGTCCCAAAAGCTTTGTTGAAAGATGAAGAATTGCAGACAGATTTAGATGTTCCTCATCCCGTTTATCGGCCATGAATTACAGATTTGATCTATGGCCCACTGGTGTACTCTGGGAAGGCCGAGACGGCATAAAATGTGTTTGTATGGTGTCCAAGTACTGGGCTCGATGTCTTTCTTCGCACCTCCGGTGCTCAAAATCAGATGTGGAACGTGGTTTTGTTGGCGATTACACATACTGCTTCTGACCCAAAATTTCTCCATTTCAAACAAAGCGATGTTAGGAAAAAAACCAAAAGAACAACCTCCCACACTGCAAAATACAACTGTCCGCAGAAGACTTTTCACACTCCCCACATTTAAAAGGTTTCTTTCCACAGTGCACTGAATTTTGATTGACTGCAGAAGTCTATCCACATTCACTACACTCAAAAGGTTTTTTTTTTCCATTGTGACATGCGATGTTAATGTTTTCTAGAAAAAGACTTTCCTCGCCCACCACATTCAAACGGTTTCTTTCCACTGTGAACAAGTAGGAGCCGTACCAAGAGACGTTCCACACTCGCCACATTCAACCGGTTTCCTGATACTGGTTACAAGTTTGTGCCATGTTAAATTATAATTGACTGCAGAAGACTTTCCACACTCGCCACTTTTAGACGGGTTCTTTCCACTGCGAGCAAGTTCGTGCCGTTGTAAAATACAATTGACTACACGAAACCTTCCACAATTACCACATTCAAACGGTTTTTCTAGTTACCACTACGGTCGTTTGACACCAGTCTTCTTTTCTGTGCAAAAGACCTTACACATTCAACACGTTCAAACAGTTTCTTTCCACTGTGAACCGGTGCATGCTGTGCCAAATTTCAATTGCATGTTAGAGACATTCCACACTTGCTACATTCAAACGGTTTCTTTCCACTTTGTAGAAGTTTGTGCTGTGTTAAATTCCAATTGTCCGAAAAAGACAACCTACACTCACTACAATCGAATGGTTTCTTTAACACAGTGGGCAAGTGTTGAAAGACATTTTGCTTAGTAAACATTAATTTTTTTATATTTAAAAGTATTGTACAAGAATGCAATTGTTTTAAAATAAAAGAAAATAAAAAAAAAATTAAGTAGAGTTCAATTTGCCTTTTTTTTCAAACACAGATTTATTTTGAGACCTATTGTTGAAGACTGACGTTTTAATTTTTTCTGTGCCTTAATTTAATTTTCACTACCGACTTTGCAACTAAAAAGTTCTAAAACTATTCTAAAAAAATATTGTTTTTTTTTTAAATGACAAAATGTCATTTTTCTGCTAAAATAGTAAATGTTTAGGCTTTGTGCGTGAGACCTAAATATTAACGCATTAGGCTAAGACTTTATTTATAACTTATGCAAGCGACTATACAACTTGAACGCTCTGAAAAAATATTCAAAAAATTATTAAAATATCAATTTTTTCGAAAATGCTAACATTCTAGGCCTCGTGATGGAGACATAAATATTAACCTATCAGGCTGCAAATTCTTGTGCTTTTACGTGATCCTTAACCGCAACTATTTCCAACCTTGATATTTTAAATTTCAAAAAATATTTTATTTTATACACCGTATTGTGTAGTTAACAAGTTCTTTTTCTGTGATGGTAATTTCTGCTCACATGGTAATATGCCATTAACTTTAGAGTTGTGTAGTTCCATGATGAATTCATCCCAATTTCTTCTGCAGCATGGTTAGCAGTAAGTTATTCCAATTTTGCATCATTGTTGCTTATAAGAATTTCTTTTAAAATTTCGAAACTGCCAAAGTTTCATTCGTAAATACTTCTTCCTCTTCCATCTTTAACTTTTGTTTTGTTACAGCCATTGGGAAGATTGTATATCTTGTTTTGTATTATTTTCAGAACTGTTTCGAACTTGATGATTATTGAACTTTTATCATTTCAGTGGCTCTTATTGATGTGTCCCGTTTTTAAACCACACCAATTTGTAATGATTTTGCTTTGCAAATTGTATTGTTTTCCATAGGTGCGATTTGTAATTAGGTATTAGGTGGTTTTTAATGAAAATCCTATTCGAATTTACACTACCCAAGCGTTTATTATTCTTAACCATTTCCTTCCTGTATTGTAGCCATTGACTTCTTTTTTCTGTGAATTTAAACTGTACAACAATGTTTCTGGTCTTGGGCAATGACTCTGTCCTCCTGTCCGGTTTTTTTTTTGCAGGAGGTAAAGAATTTGGTGGAAAGCAAGCCCTTTTGAGCAACCCCTGGACCCCCTGCAGGCCCTCTCCTAATTTGTTGCATTTAAAAAAGTGTCTGGCGTGTTTCTCGTTGGCTTATTCAACAGGAAAAAATCCGTGCTATTTGAATATTTTTTGCGGGTTGTTTTTTTTACAAGTTACGCATATTTTTTTTTACGGAATGCAAGGTTGAGTTTTTGAGAAGAGGTGGAAAGTCATTTGCAGAAGCCTTGCGTTTTAAACTTTACTTGTCTCGATTGTGGAGGACTCGTTTCTTCCTACAATGAAGTTTTGGCACACAATGACCGATGCGATGGAAAAATGACCACGCTTGAGAAAATCAAGTTTGAATGTGCATATTCCTACGAAGCTTGTCGGAAGTATTTTCCCGATTTAGCAAAAGCTACGGTTCATACCAGAATTTTACATTCATCTCTTCCGACGAATGAAGAGACGGTTTTGGTAGATAAAAAAAAGGACCAAAGATGATTGATGAAGGGAAAAAAACGAGAGATGTCTGACGATGAGATTTTCTTGTGTCAATACTGCGAAAAGACGTTCAGGAACAATAGGTATAAATAGAGACACGAAAGGCATCATGAAGGAAAATGTAACGTGAGCTGCAAATCGTGCGGTGTGACTTACTCTAATCATCTCACGGCACAAGTGTGGTGGGGCTGTAAAACAACGAGTATTGGAAATTCGAGAGTCTTCAAAAAAGAGACGTAAATTGTCTTTTCCTAAACTCAACCTGTGTTGAAGAAAGAAATAATTTCTCAAATACCCGCAAATTTCAACCTCATTGTCAACAATGTCAGATCTCTGGTCATGCCTATAATAGAGGATACCAGAATCGACTGGGCCTTGTCCTACATGATTTACGATTTGAAAGACAAGACGGAGGTAACAGACGATACCGAACTTGAGGTGAGGCCTTTCAGTTTGGAATTAGGAGGATTTGATCAAGTGTGCGATGCTTTCAACAGATGCTTCTTAACTTTCAAGCGGGGTTTTAAGTCGGATGAAATGCACTACGAGCCCTTGATTTTGCTGGAACAATACGAGGACAAACATTGGAATCTTTTAGAACAATGTCAACGTCTTATAGTAAACATAAAAGCTCAAATTGGATTATGCATTTTTTTCGAAAAAGCGACGGATAATTCGGAAACTAGTAAGGCTTTTTTTAACTCCAACCTGACCAGAGTACGGAGCAAGGAGATTCTTTCGGAAATGTCAACAAGATTCTGCATAGTATTGGACAGTTTGCCGTGGAAGGAAGTGGATGGGTTGTCAAGCAATGCGTGAGCACCGAACTATGTGTTGGAATTTATAGACTTTTGCGAGGAAAGGTTACGTAGCACTTCCCAACAACCTCAAACTAGGTCCCGATATACTGGTTAATGTGCGTAGTGAAGATGATAGATGTTTTTTGTGGTCCGTGTTGGCTAGTATACACCCCATTCCATATTCGCAACATGATTGGGATACGAAACATTATCTGTCTCATGCGCACAAGTTAGTTGTATGTGTGTTGGACTCCATTCCTTTATCCAAAATCGCGGCGTTTAAAAAAGCCAACAACATTTTGGTATCTGTTTTTGGTTTCGAGGATGACAAGCCTTGCATTTATCGCGTGAGTTCCTTTGTTGAAAGTAAGATTCATGTCAACTTGCTTCTTCTCAACGGACACTACGTGACGATAAAAGACTTCAACAAATTCATCGCGCGTTTCAACCCCAACAAGCACTTGAAGTATTTTTGCAGGCATTGCTTACACGGTTTTCGAAATCGTTTCAGGTATGAAAACTACCACCTGCCTTCTTGCGTTGGAGTTCCGTATCAAAAGACCACATTGCCCAACAATGACATTATCCGGTTTATGAATTTCAAGAACGAACTCAAAAGGTTGTACATAGCTTACGTGGACTTTGAAGCGGTGTTGTACCCAGTCTCCAGTTGCGATGGAAACAATACATACACCAGAGTTAACCACATACACCAAACTTGCAGTTTTGCCTACGTGATTGTTGACCACTTAGGCGGAATGTTTTCTAAAAAATAGTACTGAGGAGTAGACTGCGTGCAAGCCTTCTTCGAATCTATATTAGAGCAGCAGAAAAAGATCGTCGCTCACGTGGATTCCCACAAGCAACAAATGAAACATTTAACCAAGGCACAGGGGTTGCTGTACAAAGAAGCTGCGGTGTGTCATATCTGCAAAGAAGGAGCATTCACTCCACCCCGAGAAAAGTTTAATGGATTTATGAAAGTACGAGACTATGACCACATCACCGATGAATTTACAGGAGCTGCGCACAGCAAGTGTAACTTTTCTTACACTTTGAACAAAAACATAGCGGTTGTTATGCATAATTTCGAAAAATACGACAGTCATTTCGTCGTGAAGGCTTTGAATTCGTTTAAAGATTTGAAGGCTCTGTATAATGTCAGGATCATTGCTAAGAACAAGGAAAGAATCAGCAGCATGAGATTGGTCGGTTTTCATTCATAGATAGTCTAACGTTTATGATGGCATCGTTGGAAACTCTAGCTTCGAACTTAAATAACTTTAGCATAATGGACAAGCTTTTCAAAGGTGAATCCATGAAGCTCGTACGAGGCCTTAGGCAAAAAGGTGTGTTTCCCTATAAATACCTGACAAATGTGGAAGTGTTTGAGGAGAGATGTTACCTCCCATGTCGGCATTTGTCTCGTTGTTTAAAGGAGCGATCTGCTCCGAAGCTTATCAACACGCGATGAAGATTTGGGATTTAGGCAAATGCAAAACGTTTGGAGGTTACCACGACCTGTATTTGTGGACGGACGTCGGGCTTTTAGCCGATGTCTTGTTGCGAGTTTAATTCCGGATTTCAACGTTGGAATTTTACCACCCCAGCAAGGTCACGCTGACGTCATTTGTGAAATCTGCCAAGCCTGAAGTCCACATGACGTCAAATTGTAATGTGCCATTGTTTTCCAAAATCAATACTCATTGTTAGTTGAAATAATCCTAGTTGATCAATTGTTGTAACAGTACATAGCTATGATTTGTCTGTACATAATGCTTGACATCAATTGTAATGCGCGAGCTCGCTTGATCATCCGCCGGGTGCTCCTAACAATTAGCTATTAACCTAAAATTCCATTCCGCCTCCAACTCTCCAGCTCCCTGCATCCAAAGGTAATTTTGGCCCTATAATTAGAATTTTTCCCTAATTTCCCCTATCCCCAACTTAAATTCAAACCTGACCAATCCTGGTGCTTGTCCAGCACTGCAACCCCGTCGCTACTTTGTGTAGCTGTCACTAACTTCACTAAATTTTCCCGAAACTAACTAATCCAAATTTCCCCAAGTAACCATAATGCCGTTGACGTTTCATTTAATGCCTTAAGCCGAGGTTAGTGTCGCCCTAGAACTTCAGGTGAGCCAGAGCACACTATCGCTCATATGTTACATTAAACCAACTCCAAAACGGAACCACGACTTCTAGCCTTGATCCATGTGTTTAGGTTAATTTGGAATTCCAGCAACCCCTTGACTCCCACTACAGCACATTATCGAGCTAGTCCCTTAACTGTGGGGGTTGGCATTGGGGCGGCTCCCATACGCACTAATTACCCCTACAGTTAATTTGGTGCTAGTCAAAATGTCAGCCAAATGTCCAACAGCCCCAGAGTTCCCAAAAGAATAGGACGCTCTTCTGTGGCTGGAGAGGCAGCGTCCGAACGACGTTCGCATTGGTACAGTTCCCAACCTGTGCCGAATGACCCAAACGACATTCCATGGGGGTCGCACTCTAATAAACCAAATAGACAAAAGGTGTTGTATAAAGAATTACCTGTTATTATTACCGGTCCCAACAAACCACAAGCTACTTCGTGTGGATATGTAGGCGTACGTATTGGTGATGACATTGCAGATTCGCTAATTGATGGAGGAAGCTCCCTGTCATTTATTGACGAGGAATTAAAGGAGGATTTGATTAACCTCGGTAATATTTTTCATAAAAAAGAATTCCATGTGCGGATGGCTAACGGTCAATTGACAATTTGTCAAGGATTTGTAACTATGAAATTCCAAATTAAAACTGAAACTTTCACTCATCCACTAATTTTACTGCCAAACGCCATTCAGCCTGTAATTTTAGGCTCAGATTTTTTAACTTATTCGGGCATGGTGCTAAATTATAAATCAAATTACTTGTACTGGGCACCTTATTTGGGGTACTCCTATGCCCTACTTAGGAACCCTTTTCGAGACCTTCCTACACCTGTTGGCACAACATTAGCTAATGCAGAACTTCATCCCAGCGAGGAGGAGATCCGTGCGAAAGTTGATGCAATCGAAAGATTAACTTCCGAACAAAAAGAAGATTTATTTTGCTTGCTTTTTTCTCACAGGCATGTTTTTTCAAGAAGAAATGGTCTATTTAAACACTGTCCACCAATGACAATTGACACTCGCGGAGCTCCACCTGTCGCAAAACGCACATACCCTTTAAGTGCTTTAGGACGTAAGAAGGTCGACGAGCATATTGCCAACATGCTCGACCAAGGCATTATAGTTCCTGGGTTTAGTGAACATTGTGTCCCAGTGTTCCTAGCCCCCAGAAAAGACAGCAGAAATGTCTTGTCGCAGATTAAACGTTTTTAAACGTTTCAGTGGCACGTGACCCTTTTTCATTGCCCCTATTTGATCACCTAATTGCACAGTATCACCAGTGTAAATTTCGCAGCAATTTGGATATGACGGACGGGTTTTGGCACGTTCCAATGGACCCTGAGAGTGGTAAAATTGCATCCTTCGTTACACATGACCGCCAATTCATTTGTAATCGCGCCCAGAACGGGCTCAAAAATAGTGGGGCGAATTTTTGCGGCGCAATGGCTCAAGCCATCGATCCAATCCGCCACCTAGGTTGGCAGGAATATGTGGACGACGCTGGGTTACTATCAAAGCAATGGAAAGAACACATGCTAGGGCTGGAGGCTGGCCTACTAGTGTGCACGAGTTACGAAAGTTCATGGGCCTGGCGTCCTGGCTACGGCGTTTCGTGCATCGGTTCGCCAAAAGGACCAGCCCATTAACCGACTTGTTACGTGGTGACGGTCGAGACTTTCAGTGTGGTTCCTATCAGGAAGAGGCATTCCAGGGTATTAAAAGTGCCTTACTGGATACCCCAACTCTGGCCCACCCTGACCCTACGCTGCCTTGGACCATACTGGCGGACGCATCCGGCTCTGGGCTTGGTTGTATTTTGGCCCAGAAGTTACCCGATAGCGATCATTACATCACAGTTGGCATGGCATCAAGAAAACTCTCTAAAAGTGAGCGTCTTTATACTACTTTTGATCGTGAGATGCTGGCATGCATTTTTGGGCTTAAGAAGTGGCGCCACCTAGTGGAAGGTGGTGACATCACAATTTCTACCGACCATTATCCTTTTGGCGCTAATGGCCAAGTTGTCGACGCGCCATTAAGCCTCAATTCCCCCCCCCCCATTATCCTTTAATCTTAATGGACACGAAAAAGAACAACAGGGGGCGAATAGCTCGTTGGCTGGTCTTTTTGTCTTCTTTGGAGGCAAAACTCGTGTTCAGAAAAGGTTCAGAGCATTGTGCTGCTGACTCGCTTTCATGTTTGTACGAATCCGAGGCGGAAGCCGAGGAAGTGAAAGTGAGCTCTCCACACACTGAAGTTAAAATCCTGGCAGGGAATCTGTATACTTGTTTAACAATGATTGTTTTAACTGTAACATCGAAGTAGAACAACTTACAATTCCCCGAATTGCCGAGGAAACTGCTAAAGGCCCATACATGGCAACATTAACTTTAGCTTTGCAGGGTAAACCCTGGAAAGCAAAGATGCTTGCAATTCAGAGGTTTGTTGATAAATTCTCACAAAATTGTATTTATGAGGAAAGTTCTGGACTCATTTATCGAGAACTTGCTGAAGATCTAGAGGAATCATCAGATCTTAAGATTTTTGTGCCACGCTCTTTGCAGCGTCAAGTTTTGGAGTTACACCATTCAACTCTTCCAGCGGGACATTTCGGGGCTCGAAAGACCCTGGGGCGCTTAAAACGTGCCTATTATTTCTTCAGAATGAGCAAGCTGGTCCAACGTTTTTGTAAAACATGCCTCTCGTGCCAACAGCACAAAGGCCGAGGCACACAGAATGTTGCTAGGCTTGCCACCATTCCTTTACAGCAACCCTTCCACATGTTGCATCTTGATTGGAAAAAAACCTTCCAATGACACGAAGTCCCAGCAAAAACAGAAACATCCTCGTAGTATCAGATCTTTTATCATCATTTCTTATGGCTTTCCCGTGCCGAAAATTTGATGCTAAGACTCTTGTCACCTTGCTAATTACCAGAGTATTTCCAATTTTCGGGCTCCCCTGTGTTTTGGTTTCTGATAATGCTGTAGGGTACACAGCGAAAATTACTAGCAAGATGTACCGTAGGTTTGGTATAAAGCAGCGATTAACTACTTTGTACCATCCTGCGAGTAATTCGCCCGCAGAGCTCAGTGTAAGAAATTGGGGCGACTGATCGCACAGTTCTGTAGCGAAAACCCCAGGGATTGTGATGAGAAATTGCCTATGTTTGTCATCCGCACGGGTTTCACACCGGCCTATCCTAACTTCGGCCGAGAAATCGATATAGGCATTGAGCCTCCTATATCCCAGAAGCTCTCGAGCAACCCGTACCCCTTTGGACTGCTACCCTTAGCAACAATTTACGTCGCGCAATAATGAAAGTCCGTAGGATACGACAGTCAGACAGACAATACGAATACGCCAAAATCAATGAAAAGGCACCAAAACCCCAGGAATTTAATGTTAACGACACTGTTTGGGTACGATCTCATTTTCTATCCAAAAAACATGCTTTTTTTGCTACGAAATTGCAGAAACGATGGATAGGTCCATTTGTTAGTGTGGAAAAAATTTCACCCTTAGTTTATAAGGTGAAAGAAGTTTCCACTGGGTTAGTCCCAAAAGGATACCAGCATGTAAATAATTGACGGCCAGTCGTTAACGAGGTTCCCGGAGAATTTGACCAATGACAGTTTGTAACTTTTGGCCTTTGATAAGTGGCTCGAATTGTCTTAATCTGAATTTGCGAAATTTTATTTTGTCATGTTTTCTCAATCTAAACACCTTGGGACTTGTAGCTGTGCAACCTTTTATTTATACCTGGTTTAGACACTGGCACCTAAAATCGTTCGTGTGCAGATGAATCCTTACAAAAATTTTCATTTTGTTTATTTAGTAAAGACTCATCAATTTCTGTTGATCAAAATTTGCATGAACCAAAATTCACTATTAAAAAAAGCATGGAGGCCGACAAAAACTTAACCTGCGGTCATTTAAATCATGCTGTTAGCTTCCAAACCACAAATTTTATGCCCTCCCAAGTCTTCCCCAAGGCACTTGAGCGGTATCGTATTACTCAAAAATAACGAGCCGGAAAATGAAGCAATCACTGTTTAATGCGGAACGGCCGAAAGGGTGGGGGAAGTCGCTGCTGGCAGTTGACACCACCTCGATCAATCCGTCATTACAGTCTGTGAATTCTTTCCAGCCATGAATGATTAAGTTCAAAATTACAATTGTCTTAAGCGTTAAATCGCGGATTTTAATGTTGCACTTTTTATTCATGTCAAACTCCTTAGATTCAGGCAGATTTGCCATTCAAAACAATAACAGACTGCGTCAAATAGCGAATTTTCGTTTGGAATAGGTTAACTTGAATTTTCGGAAATTTTGATCATGATATCGCCATATCGTGGCGGCAATTTTCTTTTCTTCATATTAAGCGTAGGTGATTTTAAAATATTACAAGTGCCGTGGTTTAGAAGCACCTACCGTAACAGTTAGGTTCATACTTTAGAGTCCGTTAGATGCTTATTGGCGCTACATAGGGTTGACTAAAAATTCATCAACAGCATCCCCAACTAAAATAACTAAACCACTTTTTTTTCTTAATTTTATGTCCCGTTATTATTTTATGATTTGGGCGAATTCAATGATGCCTTGCGTTCGGGTTTGCAACTTCCAGCATCTCATTCGTATGCTTGGTTGCCACCGTCATCATCATGGTAAAGGAGGCCTAGATTTAGGCGAAACCCGTGACCCACTCTGTGACAGGTCATGAAAGCTCTGTAAAGAGGTTGGTCAGCCTGATTGTCCACGTTGGGAAATTAATCAGCACGTTAACCCACAAGGACCCAGTGCGATGGGCACGCTCTTGAGATGTTACGCAAAGTTGACAAGTGATAACCCTTGCTGAAAAACAATTCCCACTTTTTCCCACAAAAAGAAAATTTGCAGCTTTCTGCAAAATTTCTAACCCATCCGTGTAAACTAAATGTACGCCAAAATTTGCATGCGGTTTTTACCCTTAACTCGTTAGAATAGATTTTTTTTATATTTCGACAAACTACAATTCCCGAACAATTTGCACTTTGGCGATTTTTCCTGTCATTGTCCATTTGATGGCCTAACTGCGTTTCGTGAGTAAGATTGAATAATACCCCTGACTTTCGTTACTTTGAAAGAAAAATTTAACGATAAAGGAATTTGTCAGCTTACGCTACTTATTTAATAAATGTATGTAACATTAGCATCATTGTGTAAAATGTGCAGAATCAGTATGAATAAAACACTAAGCCAATAGCACAGGCAACAAATCTCATTCCACACGCAACCCTCAAGCTGCACACAAGTTCCTTGTCAGCATTCAGGGCAACGAAGCCAACGTGGCAGAAACATGAATACAGTTATGTGAGGTGTTTTTAACTTTTTATCCTTTACATTTTATCTCTGAAGAAGGTATCGCTTCAATTTCTCGTTGATACCGAAATATAAGTGTGTTGATTTGTCGCCTGTGCTACTGGCTTAGTGTTTTATTCGTAACATTAGCGTCATATTACATACCATCCTGTTGTAATTTATATCTGAATAAGCCATTAAGTCTTTGGTAAACCTCGACTACAGCTGCCTTTTCAGGCCGCTTCGCATACCGCCTGTAGTCTCGGTTTACGCCATCAATATTACTGTATTGAAATTTGCTCAAACACAATTCAGCAACTTTTAGTATTACGACAAAAATTTTCTTGACGAGGCCGTTATCATGTCAGGCTACGGCAACAATATCCCTGTCTACATCCAACAATAACCAGTTGCTCAACCATTTATGTTTTATTTTGTTTTGGATCATTGTAATGATTGCCAGTCGGTATTATGTTCCACCAAATCAATCTTCCTGAATCACCAATCAAGATTTTTTCTTTTAGAAAAGGGAAAACAAACCATCGGCTCTCACGCATATTATCCATGGTAAATTACCTTTGATTTAATGCGGCGTTACTGCCATTTTTACCTGTTAGCACTTTGCGACATTTCTGTAAGAGGGAATCGTATGGAGAAAATAACCCCCTTGTAAATAGTACCCAATTTAAAGATAAATTCTCAACGCGCTTGGATAGTAAATTTAAATTCAAAACCTCACGGATGAAACACGAATTTTTTTAACTGTACTATCCGGCGACCTTGATGTATTGAGATGCGTAAAATCTCACCTAAACATTTTACTAAATAAAATCAGGTCGACCATTTGAAATCGTTTAATTTCTACCTATCACAAAAGTGCAGTTGGACATTACGCCTAGGTAATTTTTATTTTCTTTTTAGGTGGAATTGGTGCACCTGGGCTTCTAATTGTATTAATGTAATATACTATGTGGGATGATTTATGAATTGACACCAACATTGTTATTGTTCATTAGGTGTCCTTTATAACATAACCTATAATACTCAGTTATATTTTTCATTTTTGCGCCAGTACATCTCTTATTCAGTTCTATCCTTAAAATTGTTTTTGGTGTCGAGTTTTATAATTGATGTATGTTTCTTTTCATGTCGAATTTACAACAACTCGATGGATGGAACCATCGAAATTTCTTTTTTCGGCCAGGGGATTATGTTGCGAGTTTAATTCCGGATTTCAACGTTGGAATTTTACCACCACAGTAAGGTCACGCTGACGTCATTTGTGAAATATGCCAAGCCCGAAGTCCACATGATGTCAAATTGTAATGTGCCATTGTTTTCCAAAATTAATACTCATTGTTAGTTGAAATAATCCTATTTGATCAATTGTTGTAACAGTACATAGCTATAATTTGTCTGTACATCATGCTTGACATCAATTGTAACGCTCGAGCTCGCTTGATCATCTGCTGGGTGCTCCTAACAATTAGCTATTAACCTAAAATTCCATTTCGCCTCCAACTCCCCGCATCCAAAGTAATTTCGGCCCTATAATTAGAATTTTTCCCTAATTTCCCCTACCCCCAACTTAAATTTAAACCTGACCAATCCTGTTGCTTGTCCAGCATTGCAACCCCGTCGCTACTTTGTTTAGCTGTCACTAACTTTACTAAATTTTCCCGAAACTAAAGAATCCAAATTTCCCCTAGTAACCCTAATGCCGTTGACGTTCCATTTAATGCCTTAAGCCGAGGTTAGTGTCACCCTAGAACATCAGACGAGCCAGAGCACACTATCGCTCATATGTTACATTAAATCAACACCAAAACTGAACCACGACTTCTAGCTTTGATCCATTTGTTTAGGTTAATTTGGAATTCCAGCAACCCCTTGACTCCCACCACGGCACATTATCGAGCTAGTCCCTTAACTATGGGGTTGGCATTGGGGCGGCACCCATATGCACTAATGACCCTTACAGTCTTTGAAAACTTTAGAGCGACGAGTTTGGCTGGTTACAGATTGGACCCCTCCCATTACATTTCTACACCCTCCCTATCTTGGGACGCAGCGCTCAAGAAGACGGGAGTGTCTTTGTATCTCTTCACTAACATTGACATGCATCTTATGGTGGAAAAGAGTATAATAGGCGGTGTCTCGTTTATAGCTAGAAGATACGCTAAAGCCAACAGCTCCTATATACCATCTACCTTCGACCCTGATAAATAGAATTCTTACATCATATTTTTGAACTTCAACAACTTGTATGGTTGTGTAATGTGCGAGTATCTACCGACTGAAGAGTACGAATGGGTGCCGGAAGACCAGCTCGAGGATATAAATCTCGAGAATTATGGAGATCAGAGTGATGCGGGGCTGATAGTAGAAGTGGACTTGGAATACCCCGAGATGCTTCATGCACCGCACAATGATTTCCCGTTAGCCCCGGAGCACATGAAAATCACAAAGTTTATACTTTCTCCTTTCAACCGTCCGGCAATCGAGGACTTGCAGTTAACGTACAGCAAAGGTCTAAAGTTAATAACTAACCTTCGCTCAAAGACAAACTACGTGGTGCACTATAGGAATTTGAAATACTACATCTGTCTCGGCTTGGTTCTCAAGAAAATACACAGAGCGATGAGCTTTAAGCAAGCCCCTGGCTGAAACCTTACATACAGTTTAATAACGAGAAAGGGCAAGCAGCTAGTAACGATTTTGACAAAAACCTCTACAAACTGCAAAATAATTCGATTTTCGGTAAGACGAAAGAGAACAAGCGCAAGAGAAACAACGTCTTGATAGCAACCAAGAAAGAGAAAACCATCAAGTATGCGTCTCACCCCTGCACCACGAGTTTCACTTCTCTAAGCGAGGATTTGGTAATATTTACAAAGACTCCAGCAAATATCATCTTGAACAAGCCCATCGTGGTTGGATTTAGCGTCTTGGAACTGTCAAAGTTATTAGTCTGCAGGTTTCACTATGATCACATGATGAAAAAGTACGGACCAGAGAGATGTAAACACCTAGTCACGGACACGGATAGTTTATGTTATTCGATAAAAAAGAATGATATTTACAAAGATATGGAAGAAGATGTGTCGTTATTTGACACATCCGTCTACCCAAAAGATCATTTCTTACACTCCAACGTCAACAAAAAAGTACGAGAGTTCAGGGTGCCCAATTTCCGAGTTTGTAGGTTTAAAGTCGAAGCTTTACAGCGTATTACATTCGGATGGGAAGTACAAGATGGCCTGCAAAGGCATTAAGAAAACAGCACAAGTGGTACATGAAATATAAAAGAATATTAGTATTAAAAAACGCTTAAGCGTATAAAATACGGATGTAAGCCTTAAAAAACTTAAAGCCCTAAAGGAAAAGGAAAAATATTAGAAAAAGACATGTAAGCCATCAGCGTCGCACTAATACGTGTAAAAGAATCTCCAGCGACCCAAAAAACAAGCTGGAGCTTCTTTTACACGTATTAGTGCG
>JAHWFP010175371.1:201328-219563 GCA_023313725.1 Lithobius niger
CTTTTTTTTTTTTATTTCCTGTATCCAGCAACCATTTCTGCAACTAAAACGCTACATCGTTGCTTGCAAAAAGACATCTGGCATCTAAGAACTCGGTGCCAATGTTGCTTTTGGTTAGTATTCACCGGAGTGGAAATTGTGGCTCCAATGAGTGAAGAAATTCACATGAAAATACAAAAAGATACAAAAAGGTAAAAACGTGAAATCAATTTTTCACACAAACAACAAAATACACTACATTGTTACCTAATTTTAAAGGTGGACTTTTTTAAATAAACAGAACCGATTCTCTGCACGAATAACTAGGAGACAAAACGTTTTAGCGTTACTCGCTAGGGTTTACAAAGACTATCATTTAATTTCCGGGCAACGGATTACAACCCCAAAAAAAAAAACAGAGAAGTTGTAGCCAACTGGTAAGTTTTTGCAAAAAAAACTACAAATTGAGCTTGTCCGGAGCTCTACGCAGTCTTTTTGAACAATGTGGAGCATTTTGAACCTGCGCAGCAATATCAACCTGTGTTGGTGATAGCACAACTTTGCGTTTATTGAGATTCGGTTTGGCTTTTTTGATAGCATGACCAGGCTTCGGTGGTGATTGCTTAGCGGATGGTGACATAACAATCGATGGAGATTGTGACCTTTCTGGCTTCGAAATTCCTTCAAGAGGGACACTGGTACTAGCCAAAGGTGATTAGTTAATTACGTTAGCAGACTCATCCACTTCGTGTGTGTGGGGTGATTTCGCTGGAGATTTCCTGCCACCTGGTGAGTTGTGTAGTAAATTCTCAGGTGATTTTCCAAGCTGTTGGATTGGTAGATACGAGCCCTCAACGACAGAAATTGACTTTCTGGATTGGCCAAGAGATCAACGCTCAGGAACTACGTCAGTGTAACTTGGCTTTTCACGTTGCTTACCGCCAAAAGACATGCGTTTGAAAATATCGTGATGTTGCTCATTATTATGCACGAAGGAATTACTGTGTTTCGCCGTCGAAATAAGTACGTTTGGTGGCTGTTCTGGATATTTTTTTTCAGCGGTATGTAACCTTAGTTGTTCGCGATGTTTGTGAATCGTATTACCGTTAGTATCAATGATAGTATAGGATTGATTACTATGTATTTGGTTGACGCTACCAACTGACCATAGCCTATCATTTGTAGTACAAAAGTCACGATACCAAACCTTATCACTTATTTCATACGTTTTCAACTCACATTGGTGGGGGCTCTGTGCTTGTTTTAATTGTTTACGGTTATCGCATCCCGCGATTGATTCTGGCCGCGTCGTGTAGCACACTGCATTTGGCTCGACTTCACGAATGCTCCGTGGACTCCTGGAAGCTTCTTCAGTGCACGTAGGTATCTCGATGGGCTGTTGGCTTGAATTTTGAGATTCCCTCGCGGTATATATTGATTTACAACTTACCTAGGTTAAATGACCAAATAATGTACTTGGAGGGTTATTAATATAAATATTTGCATTCTTAAAATATTGTTTTCTGTTTATTGTCCACTTATTCCTTAATTAAAACTCATGTGATATGCTAATTTCCGACCCTTTAAAACATCTTGCTTTACACAGGCTCGGGAGCAAGGGACAATTTCCGTTAGTCCGTCCGTGGTTTTAGTGGCGCTGCTGCGCACTTCACTCGTCTGCTGGTAGACGACTCGACTCTCCCCGCACCATAATGTTGTACTCCAGAAATACTTCGTCATTACTTGTATGCTGCGTGAAGTTATAGCTGGGTGGACGTACCTCAGTTTTACTCTACGAAAGTCATACGGGATTCCAATGTCGGCCTATTAAGGTAAAAGGAGTTTTCCGTTATTTTTTTTATAGCCGAGTGTTGTAAAAATTAGGCGCGGGGAGCGGCACGGTTTAAAATTCTAGGGGAAGTCGAGTTCTCTGTTTTTCGCAAGCTGTAGCCTATGGCAGTCATCCTGAGTCGATTATGCGTTTTCTTCTCCCGGACTGGTGATAGTTGACACGGTATTTTTGATAGAGCGTGAAGCGTACTATGAACTTGGTTTAATCTCATAACTCGTTGCTTGTTGCAGTTGGGCGTTGTTTCGTAGAGAAATTAGTTTGGGTTCCTCATCTAGCAATCGGTGCTCCTTGTGAATAGCTTTTCGAACGGCGAGTGCTGTATGTCCTGTTACGAGATGTATTTCTAATAGTATTTTTCACGATAACGAGATGCTTACAATTATGCCTGGTTTGATTACGGTCCCGTTGCGAGACGTCAAAATTTATTCAGCCGTTCTGTAGCGAGAAGCACGATAATCTTTAATCTGTTGCGCGAAGCATCAAGAAATCCTTTGGTTGGCCTCTCCCTAAGAGTATCTTTGAACCGGACGTTTTATGTTTTCACTGAACTGCACACGTTTTAACGGAGATTGCGTCGAGAGCGATTAAGGCCAATTCTAATTTTGTTCCCAGTTCCAACTCTTTGTTAAAAACCTAAAAACCTGTTTTGCTTAACTGTACCTGTCCACTAAGCTTTTTAAATAAAATGCTGACTAAAATTCAAATGCCGTAGTTTCCGATTTTGCAATCTGTTGTAGCATGTAAGATAGCCTGTAGTATTTTGTTTTACCGACTTTAATCTACTTAAAATTTGCCATCCCCTATCGTGTCAAAAGTAAAGGGTCTAACTACGTAGTGCGAACCGCCGGGCCTTTCGGGCGAGAATCATTTTTATTTAAACATCCAATTCCCTCCTTTAAGACCAGTTGAGGAAGATATTGTCTTAAAACCTATAAGGAAAAGCAATATTATTGGGGACCGTGGGTTTTACATGCGTAAAACGTGATGCTGTTGTTCGTTGATTTTTTTTATGTGCGTAAATGGTGGTAGCGTAGTCCCATGATTTGTTTAGTAGGGAAGTTATTATTGGGGGCCTAAGGTTTTACATTCGTAACACTTGATGGTGTTCGTTGATTTTTTTTTACTTGCGTAAATAGTGGTGGTGTAGTCCCGTGATTTGTTTAGTAGGGAAGTTATTATTGGGGGCCTAAGGTCTTACATGCGTAAAACGTGATGGTGTAGTCTGGTCTTATTAAAGAGAAAGAAATACGCTAAACGGATAGTGTCGTTTAACCAATTTCTTTTCTGGCGATCTTTTTTTCTCATTTTCTCGTGTGACCTCGCTTGTTTAAATTTGAACAAATGACTACGGGCTATCTTGTAGGTTATGCTTTGGGTTGATTTAGGTTTCGGAACTTTGAATGGTACTCTACCTGAAGTGGCATTTCGGGAACTTGCATAGTATAGGCTTTTTTTGTTAAAAAAAAAGGGAAGCTGTTAAGTTAACTCCTACGCAAAAGAAAAATATAAATAAAATCGTGATTAATCGGTTCTTCCTTGCTCATGTTCGTTCTTGTAAACCTTGTCCTCTCTTAAAATAATTACCGGATTTGTGGGGTGGTTTTTTTTCAGAAATTCTGCTAGGCCTAGAATTTCGTAAATAAATGTGTTTAGGTTTAGGTTTGAGTCTTTAAAAAAATAATTTTTGGTGGTTTAAAATTTGATAGGATAGAGGGGCGTGGTTAAGCGTCTAAAATTCGTTCTCGTCCTTGATTCCCTGGCTTCCTCCCCCTTACCCTTAGTCATTTTTGTTATAATTTCTAACTACCCCTTAGCTTCCTCCCCCCAACCCGGTTCTTGCTTTAACTCTTTTTTTGTTTAGTGTGTTGTGGTTTTCATGTTTAAATGGTTGTGGTATTGCATCAATATGTAAAAATTCACTTCAGTGAGTTAAAAAAAAAAAGTGTTTAGCTTGTTAGCTAAGCCTTTGCAAAGATTCGAGTTTTTGCGGTCGCAATAATTTTTACTTTTTTTTTTTCATGGCTTCAAATCTTTCCTCGGTGTCCGAGGAGCATTCTGAAGATTTGTTACAAGACAACAATGAGAGTGCAACAATTCAACACGCCGAATCGCTACTGCTACCCAACAATAGAGGTAACGTAACTGGATGAAGTAAACGAAGGGTATTACGTATGTCTGATGAATCAATAATGGGTTCGGGTTATAATAATCGTCTAAGCAACAGAAATTCAGAGTTCTCTAGTTCCGACGACGATACTTGGTCAAACATTTTCCCGCCCCCCGAAAATGATCCTTTTGTTCCAGTTGTAAACAAAACCCCGAATATTGCGTTGCCTAGGCCAAGAAATGTTTCTAGTAGTGAAATTTTCCCAGAAGTTCGTAACCTTTTGGCTGATTGTGATTTAAACAATAGTGTGCTCCCTCCCCCCTCAAACAGTAGGGACCCCCCTTCAAAGAATCCCCCAATTCCGGATTTTTTGGCGGGTTATTGTTACCCCCCCCCCCCACCCAGAATAAACCCTGAAGCTCAAACTGAATCTTTCAAACCGGCATTTAATTTGCCCACGCAAGAAGATAGTGTTGCACCGAATTTTGTCCCACGGAGTGATTTGAACTTGGACCCAGTTAATTACAGTACTTTCAGTCAAAACTGCGTTATGATTCCTAGGGAGGAATATTCTCGTTTAATTGCATCTGAAGCTTCATTGCGAGCTGAGCGATCTCACTTTTAAAACTCTCAAGCTCAAACAACTAGTCAGGACATACTAAAGAGTTGGATTCCAAGAGAGTCACTTAGAAAATTTAATGGTGAGGATGTTGATTTTTCTGCAAATGATTTCCTTAGGGACTGTAAAATCGTGATGCGAACTTTGACTATGCCACCAAATATTTTCTTACGTAAGTGGATCCGGATTCACCTAGAAGGACAGGCAAGAAAATGGTGGGACTTGGAGGCTGTCGAGGGCGATTAGGCTTTATTCGAACAATCATTTAGAAGAAAGTTTAGAAATCCAAATCGTCAGGAATAGTTTTTTTTAAGATTTTTTCACGGCGCCACAAGATGGACAAAGAGATTGATGATTATTGTGTAATGACATCATTCGGTGGAATGATGCACTCGACGAACCAATTAGTGACGTTGAATTAGTACGAATTATTTTTGCTAACTTAGCTCCAGCCCTTGAGGCCATGTTATCCTCACAAACCTTTTCTTGCGTTTCCCAACTTCGTGATTCTGGTGCCCGTATACAGAAATATATGCATTCTGCTCTTTTGGAGAATGATTTAAAACCGTTTTCTTCCCAATTGCGTGATTTAAACCCTCGTGATCCGGATAATCAGCATTCTAGGAATGAACCAGCTTTGGCTTCAGTAAATCAAACCCCTAGGTGACAAATTCCTACAAACAGTATTTCGACCTCCGGACGCCCTTATCAAAGTACTGGTTTTCGTGAGAATGTCGGTAGGAACTCTAATAACTCTCAAAATCGTAGCTTTAACTGCTGGTTTTGCAAAAAACAGGGCCACACTGCCAGATTTTGCCCTCATTTGCCAGTTTATGATGAAAATGTTTGTAGAGCTAACCCAATGGTTTCAAATACTCCTAGCCAACAGGAAAACTAAGTTTTTCCCCAACTGAGAGTCAGGTCGAGGAAACTAAAGTAATTAACTTAGATTTAAAACCTAAGTCGAGCCCCAAACCTTTAGTTCCCATAACAACGTGTGGTATTGCGTCTACAGCTATCTGGGACAGTGGCAGTTGCTATTCCCTGGGGGATGAAATTTTTGTTAAGGCACTAGGTGATAATGTAGTGGTTAAACCTTTTCCTTTGCACTTGATTACTGCTGACGGGGAAACAATAAAAACTAATGGTTGTGTTGCATTTGATGTTGAGTTACCAGGAAAATTTTTTCTACACTCGTTCATCGTTTGTTCAAACTTACCAAGACGTTTCATTTTGGGGACCGACCTAATAATGAGAGCACGCATCATTTTGTCAATTTTCAATGAAACTTGGTGGTACGATGACTTACCACAGATACAGTATAAATACTTAGCATCTTTAGTTGATACCCCTGTTTGTTCTAATGTCTCAACTTCTATTAGATGGCAACATATCTTAGATAAATCCCCTATTGAGGAAGTTGAAAAAGGCAGTTTGCTGAGGTTTTTTCAAAATACCCTAGCATATTTCGTGATGAGCCTGGCTCATGCCGTACTATGCAAATGCATATTGATGTAGTCGACAAAAAACTAATGTATATTAGACCTTTCCCAGCTAACCCTACCAAGTTAAAAAAACTTAATGAAGTTATTCAGGGACTCTTGGTTCAAGAAAGAATTCAAAAGTCGACAAGCTCTTGTAGCTCTCCCTGCTTTCTAAAACCAAAACCTAACGGAGAGTATCGATTTTTAGTTGACTACCGAATTTTGAATGCTAATTCGGTACCCGATGCGTATCCCTAACCATCTATCGATTTAATACTCAGTCAGTTAGGTACCCCCAAATACATAACCACCATAGATTTAAGAAGTGCTTACCATCAAATCCCCTTGGATGATGCTTCTAAAAAGTTTGCTGCCTTCGGCGTACCTGGAAATTTGTACGAACCGAACTACGCTATGTTTGGGCTCCGGTCAGCATCAAAGGTTTTCCAACGTATGATGGATGAGCTTATGAGGACATCCGATTTTCAAGGAATTTTTCTTTACCAAGACGATAATGACGATACTGATAGATTAAGGGACGCTCAGACACAAGACCCAGTTTTGAAACTTGTGTTTGATTTTCTCGTTAATGGCACCAGATTTCCTACAACACCATTGGGTAGGAAAGCAAGAAGAATTTCTTACAACGCCTCCATAGTTAACAACATCATTGGGCGCTCATTTAGAACTAGCACGGGTGATCAGCATTTTTGTGCTTTAATACCTCCTCCTGAGAGAGCAAGGATTATCACCGCAGCACATCTTGGTCCTGTGACAAGTCACCTTGGCATTGCACGAACTGTTAAATGGATTCAAATGCACTCCACATGGTTTGGGATGGTGCGCGACGTTTCGTCCTTTATAAGAAAATGTTACAAATGCCAAACTTGTAAGTCGAACCCCACAGCTTTACAGGGACTCATGGGTGCCGCACCGATACCACAGTTGCCAGGGGACACGTATTTTATCGACATTTCGGGACCACTTTCAAAATCTTCAAGAGGCAACAGGTTCTTGCTCATTGTGCAGGATTCCTTGACTAAATGGCCCGAGATCTTTCCCATGAAGAACGCTAAAGCCATTACCGTTGCTGAAATACTCGTTAAAGATATTTTCTCACGCTATGGGCAGTGCCGCCGCCTGGTGTCGGACAATGGTAAATCGTTTCTTAACGGTGTAATGCGTTGTCTCGCTCGAATGTTTGGGGTGAAGCAAACATTTCTGTCTTTCTACTCGCCGGTAGGTAACCAGGCTGAGAGACTAATTAATTCTATTAAGTCTCTAATTCGCACTAGGATTGGCTCTTCTCAAAAAACCTGTGACTCAGACCTCCACATGATTGCAATGGATCTGCGTGCAACCGTCTCACGAACTACTGGGTTTTCGCCATCTATGCTCCACCATGGTTGTGAGTTAAGGCTTCCTGGGACCATTGACCCGAACTTGTTGGGACCCCTTGATAAATCTTCAAGGAGTTGGGTGGTTTCTATGTCAAAACGATTGGCTAACGCTATTTCTTTGGCGAGAACAGCTCTTCGTGACCATCAGGATTTGAATCGTGCTAAAGCTGATCAAAATCGTAAGCCTTTTTCCTTTAAGGTGGGAGATGAAGTGCTGAGGAAGACTCACTTTATTTCTAAGAAGGTGGATAATTTCTCCAAGAAATTAGCAGCAAGATTTGAGGGTCCTTTTGTAATCCATGAGGTTGTGTCTCCTTTAACTTACCGTTTGAAAGATCCATGAAGGGAAAAATGCTTACCACTCATCTTTCCCAGAGGAAACTTTGCCATCGTTAAGTTGTTCATTTTTTTCCATGCTAAGTTGCTTTTAATAACATTAATTTGTAACGAGTTTCCCCTGCCTTTATTCTATTCTTTTTCTTTATATCCTTCGGCTGATGACTGTTGCGGGTCGTTGTAATCTATGCTTGAAGTGGGATCTTAACCCTATGTTGTGAGTTGAGGATCTTGTTTGGATTTAAACCATTGATAACCAGTGTCCGTGAGTTTTTCTTTCGTAGGCTACGTTGGAATGTAAAACGATGAGGTGATGGTTTCGGCTTGTCATTTCATTTTAAGCAATTTTCTTGTTTTTGTTCGCTTTGGAAAAAAATAAGTGGTTGTTTCTCCGGATCGCACTGCGAGCTGTTAGGAATCCGAACCCCTTGACTTAATAAACATGGCATTTCGTACCTTGGTTTATGATTTTCTTTTATTTTGCATGCTGTTGTATTTGTTGTAACCACCTTGTCTTTTGTACATTGTGCCTTGGTTCAGACATATTTCCCTATCTGCTCCATGATATTGTTACTTCTTGGGTTACAGGACTGGTATGGTCTAGATTTCCTTTTCTACTAGTTTTTCAACTAGTTATTTGCCCAAATTCCTTTATCCATTGTTATGTTTCATTTTTGTAAACGTTCCCCACACCTTCTTTCTTTCCCTCTTCGTATGCGAGAGTTGCATGTCCTTAGTCTAACTACCTTGTTTTGACCGGATGTTTGCGTAATTAAGTATAAAAAGGTACCCATTTTCTGCCCACCGTTAATGTTTTTTGGTTTTCTACATTAATATGACCCAAAGCTCGGATTGTGATCTGTGGTTTGTATGTTTCTGCTCCCCTCATTTACTTCTTGCATGCATTTTCCTTTTCCCCAATTCTTTTTCTTTTGCTTTTTTTTATACATTTGTTCTTTTTCTTTCCCTCCTATTTTTGTTTTCTTTGGCCTCTTCAATCGCTCTAATTCATTTTACCCAAACTATGCAAACAAAATTTTCTCGCAGGGAAACTTTTCAATTCCTATTAACTTAGGGCGGATTTGAGTGTGAGAGCAATGTGTGGTGTGTTGGCTTTTGTGCTAATTTTTCAATTTTTCTTGTAAGGTTAAAAATGATGCATGCAATTGGTTATGCAACTTTTAAGAAAACACTGAATTTTTCATGTTGATCATGAATTGGGGTGTTTAGGTATTTAGGTATCAAGGTTAGATTTATTAACCACGTAACTGAGAACTCTTAATTCCTTGTGCTTCAGCTGTTTAAAAAAAAATTTTTCCAAATTACCTTTGTTTCAAATTGTTTTGGAATAAGGTTTTAAGGCCCAAAAGTAAAGGACCACTTTTTGTCGGAGTAGGGGGAATTATATCGCATCCCGCGATTGATTCTGGCCACGTGGTGTAGCACACTGCATTTGGCTCGACTTCACGAATGCTCCGTGGATTCCTGGAAGCTTCTTCAGCGCACGTACTATCTCGATGGGCTGTTGGCTTGAATTCTGAGATTCCCTCTCGGTATATATTGATTTACAACTTACCTGGGTTAAATAACCAAATAATGTACTTGTAGGGTTATTAATATAAATATTTGCGTTCGTAAAATATTGTTTTCTGTTTATTGTCAACTTATTCCTTTATTAAAACTCATGTGATATGCTAATTTCCGTCCCGTTAAAATATCTTGCTTTAGACAGGCTCGGGAGCAAGGGACGATTTCCGTTAGTCCGTCCGTGGTTTTAGTGGCGCTGCTGCGCACTTCACTCGTCTGCTGGTAGAAAACTCGATTCTCCCCGCACCATAATGTTGTACTCCAGAAATACTTCGTCATTACTTGTATGCTGCGTGAAGTTATAGCTGGGTGGACGTACCTCAGTTTTACTCTACGAAAGTCATATGGGATTCCAATGTCGGCCTATTAAGGTAAAAAGAGTTTTCCGTTATTTTTTATAGCCGAGTGTTGTAAAACTTATGCGCCGGGAGCGGCATGATTTAAAATTCTAGGGGAAGTCGAGTTCTCTGTTTTTCGCAAGCTGTAGCCGATAGCAGTCATTGTGAGTCGATTATGCGTTTTCTTCTCCCAGACTGGTGATAGTTGACGCGGTATTTTTGATAGAGCGTGAAGCGTATTATGAACTTGGTTTAATCTCATAACTCGTTGCTCGTTGCAGTTGGGCGTTGTTTCGTAGAGAATTTTGCATGGGTTCCTCGTCTAGCATTCGGTGCTCCTTGTTAATAGCTTTTCGAACGGCGAGTGCCGTATGTCCCGTTACGAGATGTATTTCTAATAGTATTTTTCACGATAACGAGATGTTTACAATTGTGCCTGGTTCGATTACGGTCCCGTTGCAAGACGTCAAAATTTATTCAGCCGTTCCGTAGCGAGAAGCACGATAATCTTTAATCTGTTGCGCGAAGCGTCAAGAAATCCTTAGGTTGGCCTCTCCCCTAAGAGTATCTTTGAACTGGACGTTTTATGTTTTTACTGAACTGCACACGTTTCAAAGGAGATTGCGTCGAGAGCGTTTAAGGCCAATTCTGATGTTTTCTTCCCAGTTCCAACTCTTTGTTAAAAACTTAAAAACCTGTTTTGCTTAACTGTACCTGTCCACTAAGCCTTTTAAATAAAATGCTGACTAAAATTCAAACGCCGTAGTTTCCGATTTTGCAATCTGTTGTAGCATTTAAGATAGCCTGTAGTATTTTGTTTTACCGAGTTTAATCTACTTAAAATTTGCCATCCCCTATCGTGTCAAAAGCGAACGGTCTAATTACGTAGAGCGAACCGCTGGGCCTCTCGAGTGAGAATCATTTTTATTTAAACATCCAATTCCCTCCTTTAAGTCCAGTTGAGGAAGATATTGTCTTAAAACCTATAAGGAAAAGCGATACGGTTAACAGCTGCAATAGGGTCAGGGAACAATAAATCCAGCCGAGACTTTAATTCTTGGTTAAAATATAATTTTTCGGGTGTTGCTTGCGTGGTAGCGGATATAGTGATTCGTGCTGATAACAAGTAAGAATTTATACTCTCTTGAACAGTAGACCCCTGTTGAAATTACGGGCATAGACCTCGGCCAGGCCGTTGGTCCAAGGCACAAAACTTGGCCCAGTCATGTGCCTAATTCCATTGGATTTTAAACAATTTTGGAATTCTGAGGACATAAATTGGGCAGCATTGTCCGTAACTATGCTGTCCATTAAACCATATAAAACTATATAATTGTTTAAAACGTCAATGACACGCGCAGACGTTGTTGACTTCATTTTATGCACAAAAGGAATTTTTGAATGTGCGTCTACTAGAATGAAAAACACGTAATTGCCCATCGGGCCGAGAGAATCAGCGTGCATACGAATATTCGGCTTTAGTGGGTATTCCCACGTATGCTTTGGCCCAGGCGTTTGAGTATCTTTATATTCTTGAGAATTTTGGCATGATTTTACTTTATTTTCAATGTCAGAGTCAATCTTAGGCCACCAGACTGTTTGTCTAGCTAAACTTTTCAATTCAATTATGCCTAAGTGAGCAGTGCGTAGATCTTTCAAGATTTGTCTCTGCAAGGCCGTCGGCACCAGGACTCTGTACCCCCAATATAGGGTTTCGTTTTCGATCGAGATTTCAGCACGACGTGTGAAGTACGGCAGCAGATCGGGAATTTCTCATTTGTTAGGCCAGCCATGATTCACGTAACGATAAAGTTTTGCAAAGATTTTATCATGTTTACTTTCAGGAATGAGTGTCTCATTTAAAACTGGAAGATTAAAAATAGTTTCTAAGGCAAGAATATTATACTGCTCTTCAGCTTTTTCGAATTCCTTGGTATTTGGTAGAGGAAGGTGCGATAATGCATCTGCCATCAAGTTAAGTTTACCGGGAATGTGTTCGAATTCGTATTCGTAAGCATTAAGCATCACTGCCCAATGCTGAACCCTGGCGCATCTACGGTATTCCTTTTTAGGGCCAAAAACCCAAACTAAAGCCTTATGATCAGACTGAAGTATGAATCACTGACCATAAACGTATCCATTAAACTGAGAGCTTCCCGATCAAAATGCGAGTAGCCCATTTCGGCTTGAGTTAGCTTAAGTGAAGCGAAAGCTATTGGTTGTGATTCACCTTTTTTCATGACATGCATTAGGCACGCTCCGACTACGTAGGGTGAGCCGTCACAAACGAGTTTGAGCTTTAATTTTGGATCGTAATGAACCAGAACGTTTGATTTAAGAAATAATTATTTTACTTTACTCACAGCTCGGTCACATTCTGCCCCCCAAACCCACTTCACACTTGGGCTTAATAAACGTGTTACTGGTGACAGAATATGAGCGAGATTTGGCAGATATTTTGAGTAATGGCTTACAAAACCCAGAAAGCTCTGTAGCTCTTGAATGCATGTTGGGTTAGGAGGGTTTGTGACTGCTTCGTTAACCTCAGGGAGTGTATGCAGGCCTTCTGCATTTATCATGTAGCCTAAATATTTTAATTCAGGCCATGACAGTTTGCACTTCTCGGTCTTAAGTTTGGCTCCTGCATCTTCCCTTATGGAAAAGATGTATACATTAGTATACCGAAGATATACCAAAAATATACCTTAGTACACCTTGGTATACATGGCGTACTAGTGTGTATACATACTATACTCCCAAGAGTATACACTATACATTCAAGTATACCTTTTTGTGAATGGTGTACTGTGGCGTATACTACAGGGTATACAAATATGTATACAGTATACTCTAGGATATACAAACATGTATAAAGTATGAAGTATACTGTATGGAGTATACAATGGTATACTTCAGGGTATATAAGTATGTATACAGTATGGAGTACACCATATAGAGTATACAATTGTATACTTCATGGTATGCAAATATGTATACAGCATGGAGTACAGCGTATGGAGTTTACAATGGTGGTATATAAGTATGTATGCAGAATGGAGTACACCGTATAGAGTATACAATGGTATACTTCATGGTATATGAATATGTAAATAGTATGGAATATACAGTATGGAGTGTGCAATGGTGCATTTCAGGATACACAAATCTGAACACAGATACTGCAGTATTCCTCCTTTGAGGGCACACTTCAGTATACAAATCTGAATAAGATAATGGTATGCCAAAATTTTAAAATATTTAAATGTACCGTTTCAAATATTAAGATATTCATAATTTTGTTCCACTTTCTGCTTTTTTTTTTTATTAGTTGCTGTCAGTTGTATACTACGTCTGTTTGCCCCCCCCCCCCCCCATTCCTCAACCCTAGTGAACGAAACTTTAAACAGTAATGTATTTTACCCAAAATAAATCAAATTTAGGACTGTGGGTGAATTCAAGAACTAAACAGGAGAAAAAAAAATCTTAAAAAGAGAATTAATTATAGTGCCTCGTAAAAACAGGTCTAATTGACAAGGGTGCAGTCACATTGGGGCACATCCTTCCCCCAAACTCCATAGGCCATTTTGTTGTATAACCCTAGATGTCTTTTTTTTTACCTACCTAACCAACGAAACAGTCAACAAGATGGTAAAAAAAAAAATGCCTTTTCAACCCCAGATGTCCTTTTCCCTAGCAATTGGAAATTAAAAAAAACGGTCTTAACACTATTTTTGGGGCGGGGGAGGGGCTTCTAGGGAGAAGGTATAGCTACAAAGAACTCCAAAACTAAAAAAAAAATCGTGAGCATTTTTTTTCAAATCTCCCCCCCCCCCCTCCCCTCCCCCAGCTATACCCCTGCTAATAGAACAATTCACAATTAAGGAACTTATTACTTATAACTTATTTATATTTTGTAATTAATAACTAAAATTGCTAACAATCCTTTTCCGTAGCCCGTGTAGTTTTTTTTTTATCTACGAAAGTCGTTTTTAATAGCATTTCATAAAGACAACCATTCCCCTTGCAAAGTTCTAGAAACACAAAAAATTTAAAACAGCCTAAACATTTAACACGACCTACGAATTACTGTAGCCAAGAATTTATAGGGGGTTCCCTATAAATTCTTGCTGTAGCTTATAAAGGCAAGGCCCACTTTCCGAACGAACGCGACGCGACAGCGATTCGTTAACGCTGATCACGTGACAAACAGGTGTGCGATTCAAAAAGGTGACGGAAGATTCTAACGTGTGTCATCAGTGCGGTAGACTTTTAAAACGTCGGGTGGGAACTTAAAATGAAGATACAAAAACTACTCTCTAGTGGAGTAAATGCAGACCATCCACACTTATTGCCGTAATTTGTGAAACAGAGGTATGCAAGTTTGTGGATTTGTGTGTGTAACCGAGTGTAATTCCTTCCCGATATCGTTTTGGACGGCAATAACACTAACAGCATGGACGAACCTTTTGCGGATTATTGTGCTACTTCGATTTTGAACTTGGGTAAACCTAACAGTAACACTGTGTGTATCGTTAATTAATGTTGGGATAAGGTAAGAAGTATCAGTAAATCGTGATGCCTACAAAAGTGACATTTCAACCGTAAACACTGAAGAAAAGATGACAGCGTTTGTGTAGGAATGCACTGTCGCTGATATTTAGGCCTAACTGCTTGGTCATGCCTTGGGCCGTAAGCCTAATCTGCTGCTGAAACGGACCAAATGATATGTCTTAGTTCCAGAAGAAACATATTTATGGGAAGTTGGTGTACTTGATCAAAATGGTAAAAGTATGCTACGGATTTTATTTATACGGAGAACAATGCTAAGGACGTTTGTTTCAGACAAAAATCAAGAAAGGACTGGATTTGCTCACGTTTAGGTTTAGTTGTTTCTGGCTTTTGGCAATATCTTACGACTTTTTTTCGAAAATCGTTTGGAGCTCTCGATGTAACCAGAGATACTAGACTTATAGAGATGCGAAACGACCAATCTCCGACAATGCTAGGGTGCGACACGCCTGTAAGCGGGCGTAACGCCGGCTGTCTACTAACGCCATCTAGTGATAATCCTGGGCTGCGCCAACGATAACGTACACAAGCACAGAAGAGAGCTCTTCTCTAGAGGGAAAATGTTGCTAGAAAAGCTTTGTATTCAGATTAAAAATTAGCCAAGTTACAAATTTAAATGCGAAATATGTTGCATTTTTAGAATACAAAGGTATCATTTAAGAAAAGGGCCAGAATACTTTATTTAAATTTCTCTCTGCCAAGCTTAAAATTATTGAACCTGTAATTTTTTTTTTCTTATTTTTTCTTTAGAATATTTTTGTTGTTTATTTTTGGCAGGCCTACGTCTGGTTAGTACGTGGCACAGTAGATATAAACACTTTTTTTTTGGGGGGGGAGTCATAAAAATATTTCGTTTCATTACTTACCAGGTGAGAGGATTTTTTTACTTCAATATTACGTTTACGGTATTTTATTTTATTTAGGTTTACACCTGTGCTGGAGCACACGGCCTACCAAGGAAACAGCTGACCAGAAATGCAACTCTCTACAGCAATATTTAACCTAGCTGTACCCCGATCTAGCTAGTTCCGGCACCCCCCCCCCCCGCACACACATTCTGGTCAGATCCCCTTCGGCCTGCCTGGCTATTTTGAGTTTGCTCCGTGAATGATGATGAGTTTGCTGTGTGCATCCCAACCTAAGCGTATTATAGATTTATCTATACAATCGCAGGTTCGAAAATACGCATCATGATTGCATTGAACTTTAAAAAAAAATCCATTTTCCATGGAAATGATTGATAACACATAAAATATTATAGCATTTCTGACCAATCTATTCCGAAAGTGGGAGGTTTCATCCCAACTTCCCCGGGTGTACATCTTATAAAAATGGCATGCAATCATAACGGGGAGGGGGGGGTGCGCGCTTGAAGCTTGAATGCTAACCATCCTAAGTCTCCCTAATCAAAACTGCCGGAAACTCACTGCCAGAAGGCTGTTAACTTTTGCACCAAAAAAAAAAAAATAAGTAGTAAAAAAAAAAAGATGCTTTCGACAGTCCGGGACAAATCTTTCGGGAACGAATAGTCGGGAGACGAAAAGTCCGAACACATTCATTCCTTATGTGTCATGCACGGAGGCATTTTTTTGGGAGGGGATTGACAGCCTCACCCATTTAGAATGCTTAGCATTTTAGACAACCTCTTCAGTTTGACAATACGTATTTCGTCTATGTATTTCGCTTGCGCTGAACCATAGGCGACCTATCTGTCGACGCGCCATTAAACCTCATCCCCCCCCCCCCCCGGGAGGTGAGGGGCGATTTCATAAGTGGCGAACGCAGTCATTGTTACAACCAATCGAAATGCAGTACATTACTGCGATTGGGAGCGCTTCTTTTCATGGCATCAGTGAAAACGGATGAACATGTTCATTTATGCTCGGATGCAATGAAAAGGCCGAGCGTGTTCATTCTTTGCACGACAGCAATAAAAAAGGGTGAGCGGCAGGCAGTGTAAGGGTACTGTCGATTGATAGTAACAATCCATTACAAACGAAATATTAAGACATGTATTGTTGATGGAAAACTCTTGGGAACCAATCGAAACAAACATCAGTGCGACAACAAACGGGACAGTGTACCAACATCGCGTCCTTCTAGGAAGCAGCTTTTCATTATTTTTTTTGTAGTTACGCTTTTGACTTAGCTGCAGTTGATGGTACAATAATAATAATCACTTTATGGTGACCTTTAACAACCAGCTGATTTGACGTTACGATTTGATCGCGAGGTTTTATGTTTGTTGAGAGACCAAAGGGACCACAGAGAGTTGTTTAGACAGGGCTTCGGGCCACTATGCCCTTAATAAATTCAATTTAATTCAATTCAAAGCGATGGCTTGTCTACATGAGCCACTGTTTCTCATTCGTTAAACCATTGTCAGAGCAGTAATGGTTATAGCTTAATAATCAAATCAAATCAATCATTTTAACAATAAAATCAACAAATTTGAATCTTCGCGATCAAGTTATAATGTGAAACCAGCGGCTTGTTAGCTTGCGAGCAACTAGTTGCCCAGGATTATCGAGCGAGGGCGCGGCGGTCGCTCCGTCGTTTTCCCGGCATGCACTTCGCACAAGGCGTGTCGCTCGATCGCGGCCCGTTTCGCATCTCTATAAGTCTAGTATCTCTGATGTAACGTTTAAAATGGTTGGGTTTAAATAAAACTGATCTTATTAATTTTTTTTAATTTATTTATTTATAGATTACAAAAAAAAAAAACAACAAGCATGAATAACTAAGGCTACCATAAACTTTACATACTATGATGCTGAGTAGTCTACCAACTTAAAATTCAGAATTTATTTTTCTGAAATGGCTCCTGTGCCTAAGTATTTTTTATTTCGATAGAAGTGATTTTAACAATTTTTGAAGGCGTTTAATTTTTTTCATAGACCTATTTACAGCTTTTTTTTTTTTTACTTCGGGTTCGTTTAGTTTGGTATTGCACAGATGAATGAGTGCAAAAAAAAAAAAAGATGAAACCAAAGTAAAAAAAAACTGTAATGTAAAATGACTTAATTATTGCAAATAATTAATTGAAACAAGACTTAATTAAATATGCTTAGGCTACAGTGCTGGAAACGGGGTAAATGTTCTTCATTGTGCGAGACTTGCTGATTGGGTTAATTTTTTGGCTGGGAAAAAGTTGGGGATTTTTGCGGAAAAATATTTCCGTTCTAGATTTCATTTACCCCTGGCCAGATACTAACATCATTGCCATGTAATGTTTTGTTGTGTGTAGCCTCTACAAAATGTAGGCTGATGTGTTTTCGAGATTTTATGTCAAAAGTAAGTGTAGGCAGGCCTACCAACATCATCTAGTGCTTGTCCTTTTTTTTTATGCCTCATTTTATTTTTTTCATTGGAGAAAAACTCCCTAGGCTAAAAAGTACTAAATTTGTTAAAGTAGTTCGAACAAAAGCGAAGCACCCTGCCTTCCTACACGCACATTTTGTCACAGAGTTTCCGCATGAGAATTTTTTTTACAAAAAAAAACCTCCATCCACAGTTTTGTGCTGTATGTCACCACACAAAATGTAGCAGTGTTAACCTAGCAAGGACCGTCAATAGTCTCGATCTCGTATTACCCGTAAATGGCCAGTTATGAAAAAAAAAAGTTATTTGTCTCGACTAAATTCACCATTTTCTATTTTCCTAGTCTATATGCACAAAGCGGATGTTACTTTTGCTTGGTATTCGTGTTCTTTTTGGTGAAATAGGTCCAGAACTTAAAAAAATTATTGTTCTTAGGCCTACTGGGATTTTTTTTGTAAATGAAAATATCAGCTATCTTTGTCGACTTTATAAAAAAATATACTATGATGCTAAACCAAGGGTTAGGCCTAATTTGCCTTGTAAATGCTGCTTACGCCATTTTTCTTTGGCCTAAGCAGAATTTAACCGGCGTAACCAGGTGTATTAATAAGTTAAGGTGCGAAAGATACTGGGGGGGGGGGGG
>JAHWFP010175371.1:220414-234778 GCA_023313725.1 Lithobius niger
AAACTCACTGCCAGAAGGCTGTTAACTTTTGCACCAAAAAAAAAAAATAAGTAGTAAAAAAAAAAAGATGCTTTCGACAGTCCGGGACAAATCTTTCGGGAACGAATAGTCGGGAGACGAAAAGTCCGAACACATTCATTCCTTATGTGTCATGCACGGAGGCATTTTTTTGGGAGGGGATTGACAGCCTCACCCATTTAGAATGCTTAGCATTTTAGACAACCTCTTCAGTTTGACAATACGTATTTCGTCTATGTATTTCGCTTGCGCTGAACCATAGGCGACCTATCTGTCGACGCGCCATTAAACCTCATCCCCCCCCCCCCCCGGTAGGTGAGGGGCGATTTCATAAGTGGCGAACGCAGTCATTGTTACAACCAATCGAAATGCAGTACATTACTGCGATTGGGAGCGCTTCTTTTCATGGCATCAGTGAAAACGGATGAACATGTTCATTTATGCTCGGATGCAATGAAAAGGCCGAGCGTGTTCATTCTTTGCACGACAGCAATAAAAAAGGGTGAGCGGCAGGCAGTGTAAGGGTACTGTCGATTGATAGTAACAATCCATTACAAACGAAATATTAAGACATGTATTGTTGATGGAAAACTCTTGGGAACCAATCGAAACAAACATCAGTGCGACAACAAACGGGACAGTGTACCAACATCGCGTCCTTCTAGGAAGCAGCTTTTCATTATTTTTTTTGTAGTTACGCTTTTGACTTAGCTGCAGTTGATGGTACAATAATAATAATCACTTTATGGTGACCTTTAACAACCAGCTGATTTGACGTTACGATTTGATCGCGAGGTTTTATGTTTGTTGAGAGACCAAAGGGACCACAGAGAGTTGTTTAGACAGGGCTTCGGGCCACTATGCCCTTAATAAATTCAATTTAATTCAATTCAAAGCGATGGCTTGTCTACATGAGCCACTGTTTCTCATTCGTTAAACCATTGTCAGAGCAGTAATGGTTATAGCTTAATAATCAAATCAAATCAATCATTTTAACAATAAAATCAACAAATTTGAATCTTCGCGATCAAGTTATAATGTGAAACCAGCGGCTTGTTAGCTTGCGAGCAACTAGTTGCCCAGGATTATCGAGCGAGGGCGCGGCGGTCGCTCCGTCGTTTTCCCGGCATGCACTTCGCACAAGGCGTGTCGCTCGATCGCGGCCCGTTTCGCATCTCTATAAGTCTAGTATCTCTGATGTAACGTTTAAAATGGTTGGGTTTAAATAAAACTGATCTTATTAATTTTTTTTAATTTATTTATTTATAGATTACAAAAAAAAAAAACAACAAGCATGAATAACTAAGGCTACCATAAACTTTACATACTATGATGCTGAGTAGTCTACCAACTTAAAATTCAGAATTTATTTTTCTGAAATGGCTCCTGTGCCTAAGTATTTTTTATTTCGATAGAAGTGATTTTAACAATTTTTGAAGGCGTTTAATTTTTTTCATAGACCTATTTACAGCTTTTTTTTTTTTTACTTCGGGTTCGTTTAGTTTGGTATTGCACAGATGAATGAGTGCAAAAAAAAAAAAAGATGAAACCAAAGTAAAAAAAAACTGTAATGTAAAATGACTTAATTATTGCAAATAATTAATTGAAACAAGACTTAATTAAATATGCTTAGGCTACAGTGCTGGAAACGGGGTAAATGTTCTTCATTGTGCGAGACTTGCTGATTGGGTTAATTTTTTGGCTGGGAAAAAGTTGGGGATTTTTGCGGAAAAATATTTCCGTTCTAGATTTCATTTACCCCTGGCCAGATACTAACATCATTGCCATGTAATGTTTTGTTGTGTGTAGCCTCTACAAAATGTAGGCTGATGTGTTTTCGAGATTTTATGTCAAAAGTAAGTGTAGGCAGGCCTACCAACATCATCTAGTGCTTGTCCTTTTTTTTTTATGCCTCATTTTATTTTTTTCATTGGAGAAAAACTCCCTAGGCTAAAAAGTACTAAATTTGTTAAAGTAGTTCGAACAAAAGCGAAGCACCCTGCCTTCCTACACGCACATTTTGTCACAGAGTTTCCGCATGAGAATTTTTTTTACAAAAAAAAACCTCCATCCACAGTTTTGTGCTGTATGTCACCACACAAAATGTAGCAGTGTTAACCTAGCAAGGACCGTCAATAGTATCGATCTCGTATTACCCGTAAATGGCCAGTTATGAAAAAAAAAAGTTATTTGTCTCGACTAAATTCACCATTTTCTATTTTCCTAGTCTATATGCACAAAGCGGATGTTACTTTTGCTTGGTATTCGTGTTCTTTTTGGTGAAATAGGTCCAGAACTTAAAAAAATTATTGTTCTTAGGCCTACTGGGATTTTTTTTGTAAATGAAAATATCAGCTATCTTTGTCGACTTTATAAAAAAATATACTATGATGCTAAACCAAGGGTTAGGCCTAATTTGCCTTGTAAATGCTGCTTACGCCATTTTTCTTTGGCCTAAGCAGAATTTAACCGGCGTAACCAGGTGTATTAATAAGTTAAGGTGCGAAAGATACTGGGGGGGGGGGGATAAGGCTTAATGGCGCGTCGACAGCTTGGTCATTAGCGCCAACCAGTAGCGCGAAAGATACTGGACGTCATATTATGTAAATGAGGGTTAAACCTAATGGAAGATGGAAGGGTGTAAGAGAAAAAAACTTTGTCATGAAAGATTCTATTATGAAAAAGAATATTTCAGAAACCAGTTTTAAGTTTTGCCCTGCTGTTTTGTGATAAAATAATTATCAAGTTAGGCCTATGCCTAGTTAATAATATCCTGTATTTTTTTGGCCAAATCATCCTAGTTAGGCATACTTAATATGCTTGTTTATCTAGTTTCGGTCAACACATGCCCAACTTTGTATAGAAAAGTGGATAAACCACCATTTCATACCAATTTAAAACAACTTCATAAAGCAAGGTCTTGTTTTTTTATTGCTCATCCTTCGTCTTGGTCAAGAACTCGCATGATCTTGACAATATCTTGGCTAAGACCTTGCAAGATCTTGTTTTAAGATATAGTAAGATCTTGGTCAATTTTTTGAATATGGTACTGTCTGCAAAATGGGAAATTATTTGGGGGGGGGGGGCAAGATTAAAACATAAGTTCAGTGTAGCCATCCACAGCTGCTAAAATCTTTTTTAACGAATGTTTTTAAAGTTTTGCATTTTTCGTCCAAAGTCCAGTAGTTTTTTTTTGCCCCACCCTCTGTACACCCAAGTATAGTAGTGTGTATACAGACGAGTATACATGCATGTGTATAGAAATACACACACACACGAGTATACTAGCGTGTGTACAGAAGTGTACAGACGAGTATACACACAAGTATACTAGAGTGTGTACAGAAAAAATACAGATCTGTATACACAGAAGTATACATATCTGTATTCACAGAAGTATACACAGAAGTATACATATCCGTATTCTCAGAAGTATACACTCGAGTATACACATCTGTATACACAGAAGTATACACATATGTATACAAAAGTATACATTCGAGTATACACATACGTATACAAAAGTATACGTTCGAGTATACACATCAAGTATGCAAAAGTATACACTCGAGTATACACATACGTATACAAAAGTATACACTCGAGTATACACGCGTGTGTACATTAGTATACACTCGAGTATACACGTGTATATACAGAAGTATGCACTCGAGTATACATGCTTGTGTACAAAAGTATACATTCGTGTATACAGAGGTAAACAGCCAATGTATACTCCGAGTATACAGTTTGTATTTTAAAAATGGTATTCCCTATACACTATGGTATACAATTTGTGTATACATTCTTTGTATACTCCAGTGTATACATCTTTTCCGTAAGGGTTGCAAAGCATTTAACAGTTTGTTTAACGATTCGTCATGCTCACCCCCCTTCCCGCTCACCAGGATGTCATCATAAAACGGGAAACATTTGGGGATTTTACTGGTGACTTGAGTCATTACCCTCTGGAAAATTCCAGGCCTGGACGCTGGGCCCAGGGGTACGCGAAGCCATCTAAACAAACCTTCTTGTATTTGTTGTCAAAGCTTCTTGTGACTCTTTGTCGAGTTCAATTTGCTGAAATGCATCCTTAATATCGATAAGGGAAAAAGTGTCACTGCCTGCTAATTCACTGAATAATTCTGCGGCCGTGGGAACCGGATAGTGGTCAACTTCGAGTTGAGGGTTCACGGTGGTCTTATAATCACCTATGACGCGAATCTGGCCATCCGCTTTGAGAACTATGACGATCGGCATAGACCACTGAGAGGTTTCCACAGGCTCTAGAATTCCAAGGCCAACCGATCTACAAATTTCTTGGTTAACCTTTTCTTTGAGTGCTAACGGAACTGGTCTTACATGACAGTACACAGGCTTGGCATCAGGTTTTTAATGAATTTTGGCTTTAAAATTCTTAAATTTACTCATGCCTTCAGAAAATAGTTCCGGGAAACCCTTCACTATTTCGGAAGTGTCAACTGGTGTAATGCTAGTTTTAATTTTTTTAACACTTTTCTTAGGTTTCACTTTCATTTGTAGGTCATAAAAAGGATGGAAATTTACTCGAAAAATAGAAAGCCAATCCTTTCCCATTAATGCAGGTTTATATAATTTTGAAACTAAAGCATCAAAAATGTTCAATTTGACCTTGAACTTCAACCTTCAGACTTACAGAGTATATCGTGTTCTCAATTCCGTCAGTGTATGAGTGTTTCGAGTACGGACTGAGTTTTAAAGGACAGTCCGCAAAATATTTTTGATGCCACTCAGTATGGATGCATCTGCCCCAGAATCGAGTTCCATTTCTAACTTGACAGCTTTTAGACAGACTAGCATTTTCCATTTATGGATTTTCATAGAATTAACTACTACTATTTTCTTATTGGTTTGTAGGGGAATTGAAATCTAGTCTGCAGACTCAGTCTAAGAGTATTATTTTTCAGTACAAGATATTCGTTGTCTGTACTGATATCAGACCCGGAACCAGACTCTGAAATTTCGGCTTCAACATCCTGGACTTCTTCACTATCACTTTCGCTATCGCGTTCGAGTTTGTTGACGCGTTTTTTATAGCTATACTTTTGCTTAGACTTCGGCCTAGCCTTAAAATTTGTGCTAGAACTTGCTTTAGGGTGGTCGAGTGTTTTTGAAGTTCGATTCAAATGGCTAGCTTTCCGGCACATGGCTTTTAAATGGCCGACAGCGTGGCATTGGCCACATGTGTAGTCGCGATATTTACAACGTGTTTTCACGTGGCCGTTTTTGCCGCAACAATAGCAAATGAAACTTGTAGTGGATTTAGGCCTACTTGTTGTTTTGCTCGATATTTTAGCTTCGTAATTAACAGCTATAGAATGGCTTCCTAAAACGCTTTGGTCTGTTTCAGCAGATTCTAAGGATATAGCTAAGGATGTTGTAGCCTTTAAATCTAGAGTCTGCTTCAACAACTCGCGTTGAATGACTTCTGATCGGATCCCCCCAATTAGGCGATCCTAATCATCTCACTGTTAATATCTTTAATTTTAGTGAAGTCACAATACTTCGTCATTAGCTTTAATGCAGCTAAATATTCCCAATACTCTCATCTAATTTTTGCGACCTTCGAAAGAATTTAACATGCTCAGATACCACGGAGGGTACTGGCTCAATGTCGTCTAAAATTTTTTTAACGAGTTCATCAAATGTTAATGAGTCGGGCAAATCAGGTGAGAGGATATTCAAAATTCTATCAAACATTTTCTGGCCTACAGATGCCATTAGAAAATCTACTTGCTTGGTTGCTGGTATTTCTTTAGCTTTAAAAAAATCACTAATTCGGTTGAAGTACTTCTCCCATGTGTCGGACTCACAATCGAATTCCAAAAATAAACCAGCGGTTTTAGACAAACCCATGTTGACGTCGTCTTCACTATCACTAGATTCAAAATTTAAATTAAAATTAGAACTAGTTTCATTAATGCTTGTATTCACTACTGAATTATTTTCAGTTTCACTTTCACTGCTAATTATAGCAGTTACAGGTGGTTTGCTACCGACACCTGTCTTTGGCATAAGCCTTACGAAATTAAATTTAATTTAATTTAATTACAATCCTGTTTAACATGCAAGAATTAAACTGGAGCACTCAAGACTACCGGTCACTTATTTAAACACAGAAATAAATCAAGCTTGACTGTAGCCTACCTAGTTGTATAAATTAACTGCCTACAAGTGAAATTTAAAGGAACTAGGCTTTGAAAAAAAATTGTTTTACGTTCAACATATTGCAACGTTTTAAAAACAACACTTCTGGCCTAAGCCTCAGCACAGAACAGATTTCACTAAGTTTAAGCATAAACCTACGGTGTTAAATTTTACACCGGCCCTCACTAGCCCAAATATGGGCAATGGCACAATTGAATTTACAAGGGTTAATTTAGCTGCGCATTTTTCGAACCTTTAGGTTTATAATATTGCCTCTGCGGACACGCCAGTGCGTCGCTCTAGAACACTACCAAGGTAAAATTAACCGTAATGAATCCAATTTCCCACTTTGGTTCTAGTTTATAAGGTACTAAATTTAACTATTATCATTTTCGTACTACTATTCACTACCACAACAAAATAACACTGTTTGAAAAAGTTTAAACTCTGATAGGAATTCAGAGCACTAATTTTCATTGCCAAAATGAAAAAAAATTTGCAACTTACCCACAAATATGGAGCAAAGATGTGGTTGATGACCCATCAGTTTAGGCTTAAATTTTAAGATTCCCAAAGGAACCGGACTCGTCGCCAACTGTGATGTTCTGGACATGGACACACCTAAGCATTTCTTACACTCCAACGTCAACAAAAAAGTATTGGGAAAGATGAAAGACGAGAGTGCAGGGTGCCCAATTTCTGAGTTTGTAGGTTTAAAGTCGAAGCTTTACAACATTTTACATTCGGATGGGAAGAACAAGATGGCCTGCAAAGGCATTAAGAAAACAGCACGAGTGGTACACGAAACGTAAAAGAATGTGCTGTTCAATAAAAGTGTCGTGAGAACTCTGGGGTCTTACATTCGTTCGGAGGTGCACAAGCTAAAAACCGTCACCATCATTGGCTTTCAGTCCCTACGACGAAAAGAGATGGGTCTGCGATGATGCAGTCAGTACTCTAGCTTATGGGCACGTGAATTCAGCTTAAACTATCTATATTATCTGTCCAACTGTTGTACTTGGAGTCATAGCCTTTCCATTTAACGAAATAAAGCATTTTCCCATCTTTTCCCCTCTTTTTACGTAATACTTGCTATGATGTCCTTGACATGGACACACCTAAGCCCAGCGTGGGCACCAATGGTAATAACTTACCATTATTATTATACCTTATTATTTATTATATATCTGTATTATATATCAGCCATAGTACTGTATTATAAGTTTGATCGAGAATGATTCATGTTCATGATTATGATTGTGGTGCTCATTATTTTGTTGTACTTTAAAATTTGATTACTATTCTGTATTAAACATTCAGTTTTGTATTTCTCCGTATGTGTAAAGATGTGGTTATTCTAATTTATTTTATAATTGATGTAACCCATACAAGTTTCTATTTGAGACTTCGGGGTACAACTGAATAAATAAACAATTACAATATTAATTAAAAAAAAAAAAAACTCACACAGACTACCAGAGTGTAGGCTACAGCTGATAAGACAGCTGGCTTCCTGTTTACTCCTCTTTAAGTACCGCTACAACAGGAAGTCCTGTGATACCATAAATAATATATGCATTGGATGGCTCAACCTATTAGGTAATTAAAGGGTTATCTAGGTCAGGTTCACATTAGACATGAAATTGAAGGCAGCCATTGTGGAGCTCACAAGTGACGACTCCACACTTGCTCCACTAGAAATAAATCTGGAACTTGGGTTTTTTGAATTTCCTGTTTGTAGAAACCTCCTAGCACCGGTTCACCCGACTCATCCTTTAAACGATACGTAACTGGTTGTTTTTTTTTTTGCACTTTACGGATCGTGAATATTTCGTTGGTAAAATTTTGCAAATATCCTTTGTTGAAAATTTTTTTAACTCTAGAAAGTCTGACTTTATTTCCTACGGCGTACTTGGGTTTCTTCAGCAGTTGTTTAGGGCTAGTTCGTCTTAGCAATGGTTCATGATGTCTGGTTACTTCCCTAGATTTCAGTTTTGTGGTGGAATGAACCGTGTCGTTGTATTGTGAAACCAACTCGTCGATAATGGGAATCCACTTGTAATTCCCCTGCCTGATGAATTTTTTCAACATTCGAGTTTTCAGCGTTCTGTTGAAACGTTCAACCACGTTTGCTTTCTTCTCAGAGTATGTAGAGTACATGTTGATGTTATGGTGCTTTGAAATTTTTATTGTAGAACTCACTACCTAAATCGACTTGTAAATTTTTATGGGTGGTCGTTCCTGAGATTATTTTCTTGAAAGCTTCGGTAAGTAAATTTTTACGGGTGGTGGTTCCTGAGATTATTTTCTTGAAAGCTTCGGTAACATCTAGACCGGTTTTAAATTTAACAGGAATGCACATGACGTTAATGCACGTCAGTAGGTAGTTAAAGCCTTTATTTAGCTTAGCATACGGTATCATCTCCACCAAGTCAGCCTGCCATAGATCGTTTGGGCACGGTACAATCACCTTCCATCTCGGAAAATTTTTCCGCGTCGGTTTGTGAAGTTCGTTTACGAGTTGATCCATTTTTTTATTTCCCATTCCAAAGTTGAGTTTTGTTTTCATGACTTTCTTAACGACGGAAGCAGCTAGCTTTTCCCTCCATGCCAGTGATGGATCCTCTCTCACCCTTTGAGCTTTTGAAATTAGAACTTCATCGGAGGCGTGGCGATCTTTTAAGTCCGAGCTCTCGGCGTAAGCTATACCGTGTTCTTTGCAAGCTTCGTCTTGTTTATTTATTCCAGGGCCTCCTCGTGCCAGTTGCCTTGGGTCGCCTCAGCTGAGTTCCAGGACCGCAGTATTGATACCTCGGTAAATGTATTTCAACGGGCAAGTTATCTATGTTTTTGTTCACGAGTCCCTTCCCCGCTTTGATGAAGTAATCTTTTTTGTACCACATACATTGCAAAACACAATCTCCATCGGTCTGTTGTTTCGTGAAGTTGTAGAAACTGGGGCCTTCGACTGGTTAGGAGTCGAACATTTACATTTGACACAATATTTCATCTTTACAGTTGCTCTTTTTTACTATAGTACAATCTTTTTTCATCTCTTTTAAAAAAAAGATAACATGGATTCCTGTTTGATTATTCTCACCGGCAAAGACTCCGACTTAAAAATTAATCTAAACACACCCATTCATTTGGACTCTGAAAAAAATTACGAATTGGCTCTGCTTAATTTAGATACTTATAACAGTATTCACAACATCACCTTGAGAAATAACGAAATTTAGTACACTACAGATGCTGATGCTTTATGGCACAAAGTGTTAGTAAGTCCCGGTGCTTATGAAGAATAAATTTCTCAAGTCGGCGATAGATTTGAATGGCCACAGCAAGGATGCCATTACGATTCTTCCGAATCTAAACACTTTAAGAACCAACTTGATAATTAATGATCCGAATTACGGAATATCTTTTTTGGGTGAAAAGAGTTTTGGGGTTTAACTTGGGCAACTACGTGAGAAGTTGAGAAAGTCAAAATAGAGTCGACATTATGAGCATCAACACAATTTTCCTACATGTGGATATCATCGGCAATTCCTACTTAAACAGCGACACTCAGCCCCCTTTATACTCCTTTTTTCCCAATTCACCGCCCGGTTTCAAAATCATAATTTAATTTACCTCCCAGTTACTACAAAGTTAATCAGGAATATAAGAGTTTGGCTCACGTGTCAGACCAACGAGCCATTGGATTTAAATGGTGAGACACTCATTGTGCGACTTCATTTGAGATCTACGAATTAAAAAAAAAGGATAAAAATGCTCGTGTTTGGCAAAAAAGGGAAAGTATTTAATTTTAACTCTAATAATAAAAACAAACGGTTTGACACCTAGAAACAAAGCTTTCATCAAATTCATAACAACACCCAGAAAATGAGTGCAGTAGAAGATTACTTAAAAATCAACGAACCTTTGGTTTATGATTCATCGGTCGAGTCTTACACCTACACGAATACAATCCTATTGTTGACACCAATCTCAAAAACGTAAATTCGGAAATTCGAATCCATGTTGAAAACCAAGATTTATCTGTGCACGTTGCCAACAGCTACCTCCTGATTAAAGGGATGTTGTTGAAGGATGATGACTCGACTTACTCAGACGCTGACATAGCTAGTCTTATTAATAATGCTCCCATGTTCCTGTTTCTAACATCAAATACCATCTCGGTGTTAAACAAGTTGACGAGTTAAATTATTCAGGGTTTGGTACTTTGATGAAGGGACTGCTCACCTACAGCTCGGCTGAGCAACCAGCTCTGCTCGGCCAGTGCTGGGTGCTGGATAGTGCGGCTTCAGTCGCTGCTGAACTAACAAAGAACTTGGGATACAAACAGCGGCACACGTCTATCATAGTTGAAACAACTCCCAAGGCAAGCTTTACATTCTCCATCCCTCTGAAACACATCATGGGATTTTTCGAAAATTATGATAAGCTAATCTACGGAACTAAACACGTCCTCACACTCATGCGAGGAGTGAAACTAACGCCATCTTCAAAGCAGCAACAGCGGCCAATGGCAAAGTCGTTCTAAATAGTATCAGCTGGTTCGTTCCACATGTCACCGCTACGGATGAGCAGAAACTTAAACTCTACAATCTCATCGACCACGGAGCGACAGTGGATTTATGATTTAGGCACTGGCATTATGATAGCTGCGTGCTCCATCGAAATACCAGCTTCACCTGGCGCATGCTGACTACATCCGCTGTTGAAAAACCTAGGTGGATAGTTCTAGCTTTTCAAACTAACAGGCAGGACTCTTTAGTTAAAAATCTTGGCGTGTTCGATCACTGCAGTCTGCAAGATGCTCACATGACTCTAAATTCAGAAAGATATTCGTTTCTCGATTTAAGTACTAATTTTGCCACTGGAGAGTACGTCGGCTTGTACAGAATGGCGCAGCAATTTAGGCAGCTGTGCTACGACACCAACAACTTGAGTTTTTACTTGCTTCAGGTCAAGAAAGCCTATCCTCTCGTGGTGTTGGATTGCTCCAAACAGTCCGAGAGGCTTCAATCAGGAATCGTGGATGTACAAGTAAAACTGGAGTTTAGAGCAGCAGTACCGGCTAATACTACCTGTCACTCTCTGCTCATTGGGGACAGAAAAATGAATCTAAAGTTAGACAGAGGCAAAGTCGAAGTTGTTTATTAAAAAAAAAAAAAAAGATAATATGGCGCTCAAAATAAGATCATGAAAAAAGAAAGGCGGCTTTTTGCCACTGGCAGTGTTAGGACCGATTTTAGCCGGGATTGGAAGATTAGCGGGTGGGACAGCGGGGGTGGTATCCGCCATAAAAAGTCACAAAACGAAGCAAAAATTCTAGCTGAACTAGTGTGACATCACAAGCAAGTGGAAGGTTCCGGCTCAAAGGAAAAAAATTAAACAAAAAAAGAAGCAAAAAAATAACCCCATGGCAAGCGTCTTTACTATAGACCACCCAAGGTTTAATAAACCTTTAACAAACTTTGATTTAAATGGATTGGCTAGAGTAATGAAAATTCCAAAATTCAGAGGTACTTTTAGTAAAGACACGCTTCCCTTAAAACTTTGGCCTACTGGTGAAAACGGAATAGTAAACTTGGAAGATTTCCACAATAGAGACGGAATTCACTTGGTAGCTTATTCCACCGTTTCGGGAGAACCTTGTTATTTCGATAGTTTTGGCAACATGGGTCCTCCCCGGTCTGTGGTAAACTACTGTGGACCGGGAATTAAATACAATTACAAACGAGGACAAAATTTTGACCAAATTTGGTGCGGTCACTTTTGCTTATTTTTTTTAAACGCCTTCTCTAAGGCACGTAATTACGAAGCTGTTTTAGACAGGATGAGACGAGTCATCTAATAAAAAGTTAAGTGCAAATCTTACTGAAAATAAACATCTTCTGGGTGAAACACTTCGAATGCCTTTACCGCGATGGGCAAATTTTTTTCTATTACATGAGGATTTTCGAAAACGGTAACTGTCGAATGTTCGTTCTTCATTTTCATAATATAAAGGTCATTCGTACCTATTATACATTTAGCAAATAGCGGAACGCTCGGATCGCAACAGTAGAAAATTGCTTTATAAATTAAACCTGAACTTGTTCACACGAAGCTCGAGAGGGGACCGGCATTAACGAACCAATCGCTCATTTTTCCAAAGGGCTTTTCATGCTGAAACTGATCAGCGTGAAACTGTTTTCATGCACAAATTTCTTCGTTGCCGCTTCACTCGGCAAAGTTGGTTCGCTTAGGTTTCTAATCTGTTTGTTCTCCGCATTAAAGGGCTCTTTCTGTTCGTCTTGTAACAAGCAATTGTTGTCGACGAATACTTTAGTAACAGCATCATTCGCCAAAGTAGGATCGCTTAAATTTCTGATCTGCTTGTAGGTTGTGTTGAAGTATACTTTTTGTCGTCTTGTAATAAACAATTTCTGTCAACGTATACTTTCGATGCTGCATCAGCAGCGTGCCTGGGGAAAGCAATGTCCTTAATTTGCTTCTTCTTGGCGTAAAAATTCCGTCAGCTTCATCGAAGTATAAAGCATTTTGTTTGATGCTAGAAACAGCGGGAGCCAACTCATCGCTGAGTTGAGTAATAGCAAGAGTCAAGTCGGTTGAGAATCTGAGAATAATTTACCGCGTCTTCAGAATTTATAGCTGCTCCTACATTAGTTAAACGTTTATTTCGCATATCATAGTTGTTTTCGGGGGTTAAGATGTACCCTAGCCCAGGCTGCTCTCTCGGACCGACTCCCACCACCTCACCCTCTTCCCCTCTCATCCTTTTCAACGATTGTCCAAACTTATTAACAGAAATTGTTTTTTAAATATACGGAAAAAAAAGAGTAAGGAATGAAACAACATGCATCAAAGACCTGGTTTGTGAGGATACAAGTTGCAATAACCTCAAAAAAAAAAAAGAAAAGAAAAATAATTGTCCCAACAGGGACTAAAACCCAGAACGTACGCGCACTTTTAATACCCCGACTTAGTAAGCGACTGTTCTGAGTTCAAGTTCCAATCGTGGCAGTTGTATTTTCTTTTATTTCTCAGGTTAATGCACCTCTTATTCTCACAAACATGGTCTTTAATGAATTGCTTCGAATCAATTTACTCGGTAGATTGATCCCCATTTTTTCATATTAAAAAAGGTATATAGATAAACCTCAAGATGTCTCCACCAACCTGGCAAACAAATCTCTCCAATCTATTGCAAAAAAACTTACTGAAAGTTAGAGATGATAAAGGAACAAAAATTAAAGGTTGGTATAAAGTATAACTTGTCTCCTTCCATACAGTTTAACGATTTAAAGGGTACGGGAATTCCCTTTTCAAACGAAAAATCTAAATATAAAGGCTGGATTTTGCCCAGCGAACCGGAAACTCAAAAATTATTGAAAAATTTTAAACCGTACATCTGCAAAAAACTGGAGATTGAGTGTGAAGATCAGAAACCAGTTTTCTTGACCATGTTCAATTATCCTAATTCTATACACGCAGCTTCTCCCTGTTACTCCTCTAGCAAAAAGGCAAGCGACTACGATAAACCGCTATGTCTTAGAACTTGGTTTTACGAAAATATACACAAAACAAAAGGTAAACTTAACAAAAACGTAATAGATAAACCGTGGTTTAACTTACCATCTTACAGTGCTTTAAACTTGACGGAAGTTACTGGGAGAATTAATGCTGTATACGTTACCAATGATTCTCCCGGTAATGTGAAGTTGTGGTGCACCGTTGAATATTGCGTGGTGCAACCCAACGTCTCCAACAGCAAGTTTTCGGATGAAGACTTTACAAGTTTAGTATCTCTGTAAACATTAAAAAATGTGTAAATAAAAAACGTTATGTAAATTAAAAATCTATGACTTTTTTGTACCCAAGAAAGAACCGAAAAATCACCCATTCTTACCATCAAATATCAGATGTGTAATTATAGGGCCCGCAAATTGTGGAAAAACTAATTTACTGCTTAATTTCATCTGTAACGAACGATGGTTGGATTATGACAGATTAATTATTTACAGTAAAACTTTGTGTCAACCAAAGTACATAGCAGTGCAGTCTACAGGGTGTTCGGAAATTGGTGTCAAATATTTTGAAAGTCCGCTGTGTGATCAAAGATAAGAAGAAAAAGTCCTATAAACATGG
>JAHWFP010175371.1:244725-288138 GCA_023313725.1 Lithobius niger
ATAATAATAATAATAATAATAATAATAATAATAATAATAATAATAATTACACTTTTTATTAACAATTACAATTATTACATTGTAATCCTCGAAGCTATTGAAAATAGCTTGTGTGAGTTTCTAATACATCATATTCAAAAACAATAAATTTTTACCATTATTATCAATTAGCACTTTGCACTAGGTGGTATTTTATTTTTGCTTATTAATATTTTCAGTGTACTTAAGGTTCTCGTATTAATTTTTCTCTGAGTATTAGTTTTAAGTCGTTTAAATTTTGATATTCCAAAATCTCTTTTGTTAGCTCATTAAAGATTTTCGGTATATACCACGTTCTATTTCACTTACAGTATGTATTGTTCCATCTTGGTAGTAGGAACATTTCTCTATTATGTCTTAAATTAGTTTTCTTGTCTTTATTATAAAATTTAAATTGATTTTTGTAGTAATTTTTTGTAAGTATAACATAGTTTTTGAGTTTCACAATTTTCAATATCTTATTTTCTTTATATAAATAATCAGTCCCTTTTTCTTGTTTTTTGTTTCCAAATAGTACTTTGATTATTTTATTTTGTATTTTTTGCAAGCTTTCTAATAAATAGTCTGATGTCAATCCATATAGTTCTATTCCATACCTTAAGATGCTTCCAATCCAAGCATCATATAAGATTTTTTTATTTTGTCTGTTTAATATGTTTCGCAATTAATACATTTTAAGCATCACTTGTCTTATTCTTTTTATTAACTGTAGTATGTGTGCTTTGAAATTCCAATTTTTGTCTATTTCAATCCCTAGATATTTTGCAGAGTTCTTTTTTTCTAATTGGGTACATTTTTTATCGCATTTATCTTTGTCACATATTCCATCTGTAGTTAGATTTTTACAATTTCCATAGTGTTTAATTATCCAAGTACTTTTGTTTTTATTCATTTCTGGTACCGTTATATCTAATTGAACTGTTTTTTCCTTGCTTATAAACAGCTCGTTTTCAACAAACCAGTTATTTAGTACATTAAAGTCTTGTTGTAGATTTGACATCATTCTTTCGTATTTGTAATGTATTGAAATTAATATTGTGTCGTCTGCAAATAATAATACATCTGTGTTTTCAAGGTTGTTGTTATATCATTTGCATGAATTAAATACAACAGTGGTCCTAATACAGATCCTTGTGGGACTCTAAATTTTGTATCATTTATATCACTATTTATTCCTCGCAGTTGTACTGTTGTTTTCCTATTGTTTAAGTAGCTTGTTATTATATTATAAATTTTACCTCTTAGTCCTAATTTTTTGCATTTATTTAATAAGATATTTTTGTCAAACGTGTCAAATGCCTTTTGTAAGTCTACTAAAACTACTCCAACGTATTTCCCATCATTTAGTGCGCCAGTTATTATGTCGTTTAGTTCTATTAAAAGGTCAGTTGTACCTTTATTTTTTGTATATCCATATTGGTTCCTGTTTAATACTTTTATTTTATCTAGAAAGTTTCTTATTTTTTTTTAAAGAATTTTTCTATTATTTTGTTTATAGTATGTTTTATCGAGAGTAAAACTATGGGTCTGTAATTGTTTTTATCCGTTTTTATTCCTTTTTTATACACTGGTCTTATTACTTGAATTTTTAATTTATCTGGCCAGATCTCTTTATCTATCATTACATTTATTAATTTACAAATTGCCTTTGCTGTGTTTTCTTTAGTTTTTTTAACATGTTCTGTTTGTATTTTATCAATTCCAGTTGCATGTGTGTTTTTTAATTCGTTAATTAAGTGTATTACTTCTATTTCACTTGCATATTAAATAAACATTGTTCTCTGTGAAATATTTTGTTTTATCTTTTTTGTTCTTTTTCTTACTTCTTTATAATAACATCCTTTTTTATAAATTTCATGTTCTTCCTTAAAACTGTCTTTCAACTTTGGCACCTGATTTGAAAAAAATATTATTGAAGTTATTTGTTGTTTCGATAATAGTTTCCTCTTTAAATGTATTTGTGACATTCTCGTCAATGTTGTTTCTTTTATTTTTCTTGATAAGCTCGTTTATTACCTCCCATACTGTTTTTTTGCTTTGTTGTAACCCTTCTAGCTTTTTTATAGTATGTTTGTTTACATTCTTTAATTTTCTTCTCTATTTCATGCTTTTCTTTTTTATAACTATTGACTAATTCTGTATCAATCAATGATGATTTTCTTATTTTGTTCCATAAATCATTTTTTCGTTTTATTTGTACAATTAATTCATCTGTTATCCATTCTTTTCTTTTCTTATTTTCGTGTTTATTTGCATATCTGTTGTTTAACTCATCTTTTTTTATTGTTTTTTTTTTATTTTTAATATTATTTGTGTATATAATATTTATTTGGTTTTGTATTGTGTTGTAAATCTCATTAGGACATGTCAATCCGTCTAGAACTTACCATTTAATATTATTCATCTCCTTTATGATTTCTTCATCTTTATATTTAATATATTCACTCTTAAAGTTTGTATCCCTATCTTTCGTTTTAACATTTCCTATAGTCCACATCCAGCACATAGTCATGTATTGATCAGAAATTTTTTCTAATAATGTCGCTTCTCTAGCTTCTGCTTTATTATGTTTGATAAAAATATGGTCAATGCATGATTTGTGTATCTGATTCTGTCCATTTTTAATGGTTATTTCTTCTCTTGTTGGAGAATCAATTTTTTTTCATATCCTAATTTTGCTAGTGTATTTTCGTAGTTGTCTGTTAAATGTTGTTCGTGTTTATCTTCTAAGTCTTCTGTATTTTTCAGTATATCAATATTAACATCTCCTATTATTAATTGGTAAAACCAATTTGACTCTTCATTCTTAATTATAGTTTTTAATTTTTGTATAAACTCTCTCTTACATGTATTAGGTTTTTTGTATATGACAATTAGTCTTATTTTTTCTTTTTCCTTCATTAATCCTATTTCAATATCCATTACATTATTTTCTTTAAAAGTTTTTTCTGTGCATTCTATACAATAATCTTCTTTAACAAAAATCATTATTCCCCCTCCTCTTTTAGTTGTTTTTCTTGTTATAGTTTTTTTTTTCATAACCATGTAAGTTATATAGATCATTTTCTCTTTTTTTATGTTTATTTCTGTCAATATTATGATATCCCAATCAATTTTAGTTTCTAGTAGTTTTAGCTGCATTGCATCCCAATTTTTCCTTAAACTTCTAATATTAGTATGTAGCACCTTTACACTTTTAAAGTCACTACAATCTTCCTTGATTTTTCCTTCAATTTTACTGCTGTTTTCAAATATTGTGTTTGTGAACCTATTGAGCGGTGGTTGTAATCATTAGATCTTCTTCTCCACGTATTATTTTCACTTCTTGCTCAGTTCCATTTTAACTCATCATTATTTTTCCATTCTTGAACCATACATATTTGAAGTCGTTATCCCTTGCAAAATTTCGTGCTTTCCAAAATAAACTCTCCATGTAAGGAGTCATATTTTCATTTAAATATATCCGTTTCCTATTTCCATTCCTGTAAACATTGTCATTGGTAACAATTCTTTTTTTCTGATCCAGCCACATTTGCCTACTGTCCCTATGTTTGAACTGTATTAATAAAACACTTGGTTTGTTTTGATTTCGATTCGGTATTCTATGTACCGCATCTACGTCATTATCTTGAAAGCCTTGAATGTTAAAGTTATCTGCTGATGTGCGTACTACTTCCCTGATGTTTTCATTTTCCATCCAGTTTAGTTGGTTGACTTCCAAGTTTCTGTTCCGATCATATTGATCTTTCTCCTTTGCTTCTCTGTTCATAGTTGCCACTGTCTGTTCTACTAGTTTATTTTTTATCTCCCTGTTTTCCAATGTTTGTATTCTTTCGTCCATCTTCTTCATTTCTATCTTCATTGCTTCATTTTCTTTCTTCAGTTCTTTCTGCTCTTCACTGATAAATTTCCACCGTTTTTATAAGTTCCTCGATTTTTTCGTATGCTGTTAACAGTTTATCCAGTTTCTTCTCCATTCTGATTATACTCATTTCCATATTCGTTTGTTTGTTTCCTTCATTTGTACTTTCTCCTGTCTGGTCTCCACTTTTATTGTGCATCTGGTCTTATGTCAGTCCTGCTTCTGTCTTCAAATTCTTTTTGTTTATCACTAGTGAGTTCTTCATTCTCTTGGTCTGTATCCTGGTCGTGTTCTGTACCTGATAAAGTTCTTTGCTTTCGATATTTTAAGCATTTCCATTCTTCTTTTTTGGCTTCACTTTTTGCTTTCCACGTATTTTGTGTTACACCAGCACATTTATAGTGGTATTTTGCGTTGCATACACCACATTTCACATGATCTCCCTGTTTTCCTAATGAATTTTCACATTCACCACATTTAGACATATTTTTTTGATTTTGGGGTTGTCAAGTTTTGATCTGGTTTAAATAGTTTCATTCTGGGTTAGCACTTTTCGAACTTTTTGAGCACTTTTTAGTCTGAGTTCAAGCTTTTTGCACTTTTGGGGTTTTCAAACACAATTTCAAACGCACCAAAATTTTCTGTGGTATGTTTTTTTACAACACCTGTTAATCACTTTTGCCTCAAATGTTTTGCTCCAATTTCGATATTTCTAGTTGTCCACACTCACCAAACTTTCTGTAGTTGTTCTTTGACACCTTATGCTTCCACTTGCCACTTTTCAGTCTGCTACTCTTAAGGAATCTTCATTATTTCAGTCGTCACTTCTACACTATTTTTGACACCAACCCAGGCGGCCATTGTTAATAATAATAATATAATAATAATATAATAATATAATAATAATAATAATAATAATAATAATAATAATAATTTATTGCAAACAAATTGCTCGAAGTTTATAAAAAAAACTTGTGTGAGCATACAATAAAAGGACATAAAATAAATAACACACATAGTACCCATATACACATAAAATACACAAATAATTCATTCCATTTCAACATTTTAAGTTCTAAAAATGAATCACATTTCAAAATATTTCATCTAACAAAAATTGCTTTAATTTCATTTTCAATTCATTTTTATTACTAAATGCCAATAATTCGTTGGGAATTCTGTTAAAAATGTTTGGTATGTAATAATCTCGTCTTCTTGTGCCATATTTGTTATACCACTTTGGAATAATATATCTGTGCTTGTTTTGTCTAAGTCTGATTCTTTTCTCATCATTGTAATGTTTATATGTGTTATCAAAGTAATTCCTTGTTATAATTTTCTGATCCCTAAGTTTGTATACTTTTAAAATTTTATTTTCCAGGTATAACTTTGACGTTTTTTTATCATTATTTCCAAAGAGTACTTTCACGATTTTATTTTGTACTTTCTGTAATCTTTCTACCATGTGACTAGTGGCAAAACCATAAATTTCAATACCATATCGCAGGTGACTTTCTACCCACGCATCATAGAGAATTTTTTTTTTTTTTTTTATCTAGGACATTATTTATTTGAAACAGTTTGGAGAGAATACCTCGAAGTTTATTCATTAATTCTGTGATATGTTTTTTTAAATTCCAATGCATGTCAATAGTCAAGCCCAAATATTTTGCATTTTGTTTTATTTCTACTTTTTACAGTTTTGTTCACAGTTGGCACTTAATTTCATTCCTGAGTTCATAAAAGTACAATTTTCTTCATGCACAATTATGCTTAAATTATCGTTTATTTTCATTTTGGGTACAGTTATATTCATAAAAATGTTTTATCTTGACTAATGTACATTTCATTATCAATTAGCCAACAATTAAGTAGGTCAAAATCAAATTGCAGATTGTTTATCATTTCTGTTCTAACATAGTTTATTGAAATTAAGAACATATCATCTGCAAAAAGGTAAAGTATGGTGTTGTCAATTATTTCATGAATATCGTTTGTGTAAATTAAAAACAAAAGTGGCCCCAAAACCGAACCTTGTGGCACACCATACTGTATTTCAGAAAACTCAATAAATTTTTCATCAATTTTAACAGTTGCTTTCCTATTTTTTAGATAACTCTTAATTATTTCAAACATTTTTCCACGAATACCAATTTTTTCACATTTTTTAAGCAAAATTTGCATATCAAAAGAATCAAAGGCCTTTTGAAAATCTATTTGTATTGCGCCAATATATTTTCCCTCATCTAATGCCTTTGTTATAGTATCATTTAGTTCGATTAAAAGGTCTGACGTTCCCTTTTTTTGTGTATAACCAAATTGTGATTTTGTTAAAAGTGCATTTTTTTCACAAAATTCTAATTCTTTCTGCAAAAAAATGTTTCAATTATCTTATCAATTACTGAAAGTATAGATATAGGTCTATAATTATTATATTCTGTTTTTTGTCCTTTTTTATATAATGGTCTTAAAATCTGAATTTTTAAATCATTGGGCCAGCATTCACTATCGATTATCCTGTTAATAAGAATACTTATTGCAGTAGCCATATTTTCTTTACATTCCTTTATATGACAAGTTTTAATACCGTCAAAACCTGTCGAAAATGTATTTTTTAAATCCATTATAATATTTACAATTTCCCTTTCTGTTGCTTCTCTAATAAAAATAGATTTGTTAATTTCATTTCTGCTCTTTATAAAGTATTTTTATATGTTTTTTGAAAAAAATTCCCTGAAATTAAGTTTCTTACTCTCTTTTTATATGTTTCTTTCAAGTTAGGAATTTGCCTCGAAAAATTCTGATTGAATTCTTCACATGTGTCTTCAATACTATTTTTTTTGAACGTCTCTTTTATTACTTCATCAATATTCTCTCTTGTTTTATTTTGTCCCGTTAATTCTTTGATTACTTCCCAAACTGATTTATTTTTTACCTGATTTTCTTCCAGGATTTTTTTGTAATAAGCATGTTTATCCTTTATTATTGTTGAATAAACTTTTTTTTTAATTTTCTATATTCTTCGTAATTGTCTTTTTCTATAGCTATAGAATTTTTCATTTTAACCCACAAATTATTTTTTCTGTTAATTAGTTTTAAAGTTTCTGCTGTAATCCATTTTTTTCTACCTTTAAATGCTTCTCTTTTTGGAATTTTTTTTCTTTTTTATTGTTTGCATAAATGTTCTGTATTCTAGTGTTAATTTCTGTATTTATTTCATTTACAGTTTTACATTGTTTTAGGTAGATCCAATTAATTTTATTTAATTTTTTAACAATTTCCTCATCATTATATTTAATGTTTTTTTTTAGTATTGTTTCCGTTATTGTCATCATTCTTTGCTGATTTTTGTATGTTTTGTTCCTTGTCACTTTTTTCCAGACTAGACACGTTGTGAAGAAATGATCCGAAATTTTTTCCTCAACTGTGGCACTTAAATATTCCCATTTTAGTGATCTTAAATATAAGTGGTCCAGACAAGATTTTTCTGTTTTAAATTCATCGCTTTTTTTTTCTTTGTTATTTCAATTCGTGTTGGTGAGTCAATAAGTTTTTCAAAACCTAATTCTGCGAGGCAGTTTTCATATTTGTCTATTATATTTTGCTCAGATTTATCAGTATCATTGTCCTTTTGACTTAGAACATTAATGTTTATATCTCCCATATATATTTCAAGACAATCTTTCTTCTTATTTTTATACAGTTTTTTTTTAATCTTTTATATAGCAATTATGTCCCAACAATAATTTTGAGATTCTAATGACATTTGTAAACTATCCCAATGTTTTCTCAAACTCCTAATATTTACATGAAGTAAGCCTATTTTGCATTTCTTACAGCCAACACTTCCAAATATTGTTGATAAGATCTCAAAGTTTGAACACACATTATTTATGAATTTTGTAGAGTTTGTAAATCTAATTCAGAACGTACATTTCTAACTCTCGTATCATTTTCATCAACACGCATACAAATCTTACCATTACTAAACCAGACATATTTTATGTTATTGTCCTTTGCATAGTTTTTCGTCTTCCAAAATAAGCCCTTGTAAAATGGACTCATGTTCTCGTTTAGGAAAATTCTTTTCCTATTTCCATTTCTGTATAGGTCATCATTTGTTACAGTTTTCTTTCTGTTATCGAACCACTCCATTCTGTAGTCTCTGTGTTTGAATTGTATAATTATACCCTTTGCTTTGTCTCTGTTTCTATTTGGTAGCCTATGAGCAATTTCTACTTGTTCTGGTTTGTAGTATTTAACGTTGAAGTTTTCTGCAAGTCTTGTAATTAGTTCTTTCATATTTTCATTTGGTAGTTGATCCACTTGATGAATTTCTAAATTTCTGTTCCTATCATACTGCTGTTTCTCTCTTGTTTCTGTCTCAAGTTTCTGCATTTTCATTTCAAGATCTGAGTTATTCTCCTTTCTTGATTCCATATTAGTTATCTTTTGATTTATAACATCTATCTGATCCTGAACTTCTTTGTTGTTTTTTCTTATTTCTTCTTGTAGGTCTTTGTTCTTCTTTTTCAAATCTTCTTGTTCCTTTGAGATAAATTCCACCGAATGCAAAATATCGTGTATTTTCTCCTGCATGTCGATTATTTTGTCATATTTTTTCAGTAGTTGGTCCATTTTTGCATCCATCTTTACATAAAGAGTCTTTAGTGCCGACAGTTCTTCATTGTAATTTGCATCTGATGTTTGTTTTATTGTCTTTTCTATAATCTTTGCTGTTTGTTGTGTGGAGTCTGTTTCAGTTTCCGGATTTTTTTCATTGTCTTCCTCATTTTCACTTTTCTCATTATCTTTTTCTGAAGCATTTCTTTGCCTACACTTTGCACATCTCCATTTATCTTTATTTTTTCCTTTTCCTCTCCAGGTTGCAGCTGAGACACCAGAACAATTATCATAATGATATTTAGATTTACAACCTGTGCAGGAGTAACAATCATTTTGTGAGCCTAGGTTCTCCTCACAATACCCGCATCTAATTGGCATTTTCACAAATTCCAGAATCTGTTTTCTTAGTTTTGATCCGGTTCAAAAAGTTCATATTTTCGAATGCACATTTTTAGTTTTAACCCAGTTTCAATCTGGTTTTAAAAGTTGATATTGTCGAACACACTCCAATTTTCACTGCATACATTCCCCATCACAAAACCAAATCTAATGTCCTCAAATTTTTCGTTGAAAAACACATACAAGTTCTCTTTTTTGTGCACAATGTCTTCTTGGAACACTTATACTCACTCACTTCTTCTCCAAAAGAAATTTAGTGATTTCTTTACCATCCAAACTTTGAAAATTGTGAGTGCATCTCTGATTACATTCCTATAATAATAATAATAATAATAATATTAATAATAATAATACTTTATTCATTATACACTTTACGTGCATGCACGAAGCTCATGAAGCTTGTATGTGGACTGAATCACATGGTTCAATTACAGCATATACACTATTATTTAAACAAAGTTTTAAATACCATATATGTCCTTTACACATTTTACGCAACATTTCAGTTTATCTAATAACATTACTCTATAAAATCTATGAATAAAAAGTAGTACAATAATTTTCCTTATAAATGCAACTAATATAATTTTTGCAAAAGCCATTTCTTGATTTTTTTTTGATATTATATTTAGTTAGAGTCTTTCTAATTTCAAGTGGAATTTCATTTAGTATAGTTGGTATGGAAAATTCGTGTCGTCTTTTCCCATACGAGTTTCTCCAATTCGGTATTTGGAGCCATGCCGAGTGGTTTCTTACTTGTCGTAGAGTTCTAATATGATATGTATTATCAAAAAAATTATTCGTTATTATTGCATGTTTATAAAGCATTTTAAAATTTAGTAGGTTATATTTCTTAAGTATTTCTTTTGTCGACATTTTTTATGCAGTGCTAAATAACGCTTTTGTTGCCTTATTCATTAATTTTTGGAGTCTTTCAATGTAATTTTCAGTGGTTGACCCATAGATTGTACTTGCATATCTCACTTGTGATAGTATCCAAGATTCATAAAGAATTTTCTTCAAGTCCAAAATAGTTGTTAGTCACAAAAAGAAGTGGTATAATTTTTCTGACTTTTTTTTTAGTATTTCAATATGTCCTGTAAAATTTCCAATTTTCATCAATTTCAAGTCCAAGATATCGTAATGAAGATACCTGTTCAATTGCTGGGCATTTAGTACATTTCGAGTTTTCCACGCAGTTGACTCCATGAGAATGAATATTGCATTTTTTTCTCTCAGTATGTGAAGTTGCTATATGCAAAAAATTTGTCTTTTCATTATTGATATACAGTTCGTTGGTTTTTAGGTATTGATTTATAGAGTTAAAATCTGTTTGTAAATGTTTAACCATTATATCCTGTTTCTTATTGAAAGATATCAAGAGAATGTCATCAGCATATAGGATGATGCTGCTTTTATGTATTCATTCTGTAATGTCATTGATATAGATAATAAACAATAGTGGGCCAAGGATTGACCCTTGCGGTACTCCAAACTGTACATTGGACCATTCACTTTGTGTGCTTGCAATTTGTACACAGCTTTGTCTATTATTCATATAACTTGCCAGTATAGTAAGCATTTTCCCACGTATGCCCATGTTATAAAGTTTGTTGTATAGAATTTTATTGTCAATTGTGTCAAATGCTTTTTTAAGGTCAATAGCAATTAAACCGATATGACTGCTTTTATCTAATGCATTAAGTATTTTATTGTTAATGAAACTAAGCCCGTCAATGGTTCCAAATCCCTGTCTAAATCCATATTGAGCTTTATTTATTAGATGAAACTTATTTAGAAATTTATATACACAGTTAGCAAAGTATTTTTCAATAATTTTATTAAGAATAGGAAGTAGAGCAATTGGTCAATAATTACTAAGCATGCTTTTTTCATTTTTTTTATAAATAGGTCTTATAATTTGCTTTTTTAGGTTATCTGGCCAAATTTCTGTATCAATAATTGCATCAATTAATATTTTCATAAATGCTGCAGTTTGTTCTTTGCTGTTAACAAAGTATTCTGAAAGGAAGCCATCATGACCGCAAGATTTTTTTTTGTTTTAGATTTACCATAATTGAAATAATATCGTCTTTAGTTGGTTTTAGCACTTGTAATTTTAGAAAATTTTTGTTCAACATCTTTGTTGTGTAATGTTTTTTCTTTGTTTTTTTGTAATTTGAGAAGTGGGACCTCTTGGTTGAATTGTTTGGCAAAATTATTGCATAGAATCTGATCATCAATGTCATGAAAATTTTTCTTTAGTTGCTCATCAAGATTACCTTTGTTTTTCTCTTTGCCAGCCAATATTGAACTGATTTTATCCCATATTTTTTTACTATCATGTTTATTCCTTTCAAAAAAAGTTTTGTAATAGTCTGACTTAGCCAATTGAACTTGTTTAGTTACCGTTTTGCTTAAGGGTTTTGTATTTTTCGAAGTCTTTTGCATCAGGAGATTTAGTTTTGGAAATAGTGTTCCATAACTTATTTTTTTCATTGATTAATTTTAGCAGTTCCAAGTTCATCCATTTTTGTCTTTTCTTATTTTTCATTTTTTTGATATTTTTATAGGGTTTCGTTATCGTATTCTTGCTGTATATCTTTTTTACCACTTTTTCAATTTCATTGTATATGTCATTAGGATTACTAATTGTTTGTAGGTATTTCCAATTATAGTTTTTTAATTGTAGATTAATACCTTTATGGTTAAGCTGTTGGTAATACGTTTTCTTTAATTCTTGTTCATTTTTTAAGTTCTCTGCACACCAAATTTGGATTGCCGTAAAATAGTGATCTGCTATTTTAATTTTAATTACAAAAGAGTTATACAGGAGGTTATTTAATTTACTGTAAATTAAGTCTATACATGATTTTGTAATTTTCTTTTCTTTGATCTCAACCCTTGTAGGGGAGTTGATGTGTGTAGTAAGGCCTAATGCAGCCATGCAGTTCTCAAATCTTTCATTCTGATCTTGACAGCTTTCCAGTATATTGAAATTAAAGTCTCCTAATAAAAGAATGTTGTAATTTATGGGAATATTTTTAACGTATTCTTTAAGTTTTTTTTTATGAAATGCTGTCTGCTAGCTGACGGTTTTTTATAAACAGTTATTATTTCAAAAATTTTCTTGTTAATTTCTATTACACTCGACACAATTTCATTTTCATCAATTTTTACCTTTTTACATACAACATTTGTAATCGTACTTTCGTTGAAGAAGAGCAGGACTCCTCCTCCTCTGTGTTTCGTCTTGCAGTTTGCAAATTGTGTATAGCCTTTTATTTGATATAGAGCACTTTCATCTTCTGTTAAATTTACTTCAGTCAGAGCAATTACGTCCCACTGAATATCTGCAGTATAAAATTCTGCCAGCCATGTATCCCAATGCAGTCTACAGCTACGTATATTTGTATGTACACATTTTATGTTATTGGTTGTTGCACAGCTTAGTAACGCTTTGACGTCATCAAAATTTTCACAAATTTCATTAATATATATGTCGTCCGTTTCATCTATGTTTCGTTGAATTTTCGGTATTAGTTTCTTTCAAAGGTGTCAGACTTGTCTTACCAGTTTCTTTCTCTTCTTGTTTTTTTAGGCTATTTACAATTGCTATAAGGTCTTCTTTACTTTTAATGATTTTCGTTCTTCGGTCTTTTTCGTCTTGTTTCACCTGAATTTTGCCGTCCTTGAACCAAATGAATTTATGATTTTGCTTGAGTTCTTGCTTTGCCTTCCATAGTAAGGTTTTATAGAACGGCGTAAGATGTTCGTTAATGAATACACGCTCAGTGTTATTGTTTTCGAAGCTATCATGGTTATTGAGATATTTTCTGTTCTTGTTGTTCAGCCACGTGTCTCTATCAGTCCTGTTCTTAAATTGTATTAGTATTGTGGGAGTTTTATTATTCTTCGAGGGTAGCCGATGTGCCTTGTCAATGCAGCTATCATTGAAGTCTTTCAGTTCAATTGCGTCTGCAATTCTGTAAATTGTGTCGTGTAAATCTTCTCTTGCTTCTGTCTCGACTCCAAATATTTCGATATTTCTATTACGGCTATATTGAGAGTTTTCTTCTTGTGTCTGTTTCAGTGATTTAACCGTATTTTTTATATCGGTCATGTCCTGAGGATATATTTCATTGTTGTCTGTTTTATCATTCTTCCCAGGTTGATCCTGCCTTTTGTATTCCATTTGGTCAAGTCTTCCTTTAAGTATTTTGTTGGTTTCTTTCACGTGTTTTAGCTCTTCCATCACATCATCATATTTCTTGTTTACAAATTCGATGCACTTCAGAATTTCAGCGTTTTTTTCAAAGCAGATTTTAGCGTGTCCTCAATTTGATTAAGTTTTAAGTTGGTTATTCCATTTTTCTTAATTAGTTCCTCATTTTCTTTTTCCAGCATGTTGTATTTGTTATTATGATCTTCTAGTAGTTTAAGTATTTTGTCATTAGACGTCTTAAGGCCATCGATTTTCTTCTCGAAGCGACCAAAATCGTCAGTGGGGGTGGGGGTGGGGGTGGGGGAGGTGCTCTTCATCAGTAGAGTTTACTTCGTCGTCTTTATTTGCTTGTTTTTTGTAAGAGTTTTTTGCCGTTCTACACCGTCGACAATTCCACACTTTTTTCTTTCTTTCCCCCATTGCATTGATTGTGGATTCAGAAAGGCCAGAGCATTTTTTTTCATGGTGAATTTTCCCATTGCAATTTGCACAGATAAGGAACTCATCTTCACTTATTGTTAGTTTATCTTTGCATTCTCCGCATCTTGCCATTTTTTCGTGTTAGTGTTGCAAACAAGTAAAAAGCAAAAAGTGAATGGCCATTGTCAGCTTCCGTATTTTTATTTTAGTTTTCTCCCGTCGCACAAAAAAAGTCAGAGTGGTACACGCAGGCTTCCGTATAATTCGCTCGCGTTCAGCCGTCGTTTACGCTGCTGTTTGTGCTCCTAACTTCTAAGATATTCACTCAAAAAACTCACGGAATGTCTTGAAATGATCAGTGTTGCTTCATGTATCGAATAAAAGGCTTGAATCTATCGGATGGATAGTGGTTACTTTAAAAACGCTTCAATCCGACGGACGCATCTCACTCGGCCGGGTGGCCTCCTAGCCTCCTCCTTAGCCTCCTCCTATAATAATAATAATAATTTATTTCAAAATAGTTACAATCGTAACCCTCGAAACTGCATTGCTACAGTTTGTGCGAGTTTTAAAACAATAATCTAGAAAACAATTTTAAATTATACATCCAAACATACACCCCACATGAGTCGGTTGTAACAATAATACACTTATACATTATGAGTAACACTTATACACTTATTTTTGATATTTCAAGTAACATTATGTACATTATTTGTTTATAATTTATCATCAAGGACGAAGAAGTTTTTTATACTTTTCTTGAACTGCTCTTTAGTTGAACAATTTAGTAGCTCTTTTGGAATTTCATTAAAAATATTCGGTATAAAATATTGTCGGCTTCTCTTCCCGTAGTTATCTTTCCAAGCTGGCAGTTCATAAATATTTTTTACAGCTCTTATTTCACCCAATTTGCATGTTCTGGACTTAAATTTATTATCAAAGTAATACTTTGTTAGTATAACTAAATTTTTTATTTGCTTTGTATTCATAATTTTATTTTGTTTGAAGATTTGTTTTGTTTTTATTTTATTTTTCTCTCCAAATAAGATTTTAATCAGTTTGTTTTGAATTTTTTGAAGTCTCTCAAGTAAATATTCCGAAGCAAGTCCATAGATCTCTATACCATATCTTATTATGCTTAAGACCCAAGCATCAAGTATAATTTTCTTTTGTTTATTATTTAGTAAATGTCTTAATCTATATATCTTAGGGCATATTTTTCTTAGTTTATTTATTGTTCCTTTTATCTGAGTTTTAAATGACCAATTTTTATCAATTTCTATTCCTAAATATTTCTTAGTTTGTTGTTTTTATCTAATTTTATGCATTTATCACTACATGTATGTATGTAGTTTTTATATTTTAAGTTTTCACAGTCTCCAGAGTGTTTTATTATCCATTTTTTATTTTTTATTTTTTATTTTCATTTTTGGGACTGTAATATCCATTTGTACTGTCTTTTCATTACTTATAAACAATTCATTTTCAATATAATAATCATTTATTATGTTAAAAACAAGTTGTAAATTGTATATCATATCATTGTAATCTTTATTAATAGAAATCAAAGCTGTATCATCAGCTAACATGAAAATGTCAGTTTATCTATAATGTCAACAATGTCATTTGTATAAATTAAATACATTAGTGGCCCAAGTACGGATCCCTGTGGTACTCCAAAATTGCTTACTATTGGATAGCTATTTACATCTTTCACTTGTACAATTGGTTTTCTGTTGTTTAAGTAGCTCTTTATTATATTATATATTTTTCCTCTTAGACCCAAATTATAGCATTTCTGTAATAAAATTTTTTTGTCAAACGTATCAAAAGCTTTCTGTAAATCAATTAAGACAATACCAATATATTTTCCCTCATTTAGCCCTGTTTTTATTAGGTCATTTACTTCTGATAATAAATCATTCGTTCCCATATTTTTTCTATATCCGAATTGTGATGATGTTATATTTTGTATTTTTCAATAAACTTCCATATTTTATTTACAAAAAAATTTTCTATAATTTTATCAATTATGGACAATAATGCAATTGGACGATAATTACTTAAATCTTGTTTAGGTTCCTTTTTATGTATTGGTCTTATGATTTGAATTTTTAACTGATCTGGCCAGACTTCCTGTTTAATCATTACATTTATTAGCTTACATATCGCTTTTACAGTATTTTCTTTAGTTTTTTTTTATATGGTCAGTTTTTATTTTGTCTAATCCTGTTGCATTTGTATTGTTTAATTCTGTTATGATATTTATTATTTCCGTCTCTGTTGCTCCTTCTAAATACATAGTTTGTTTATGGTTTATCCTCTTTTTTTACTTCCTTTGAAAAATCACCTTTTTTTATATATTTCATCTTCATCTTTATTTATCGTTCTTAATTCTATTACTTGATTTGAGAAATTTTGATTAAAATCATTGACTATATTTCCTAAGCTTTTATCATTGAAAGCCTTCAATATTTCCTCATCAATTTGCTTTTTATCGTTTTTCCCAGTTAACTCATTTACTACTTCCCATATTGATGTTTTATTTTTTTGTAATTTGCTTATTTTATTTTGAAAAAAAAATATTTTTACATTCTCTAATTTTCTTTTCTGTAGATTTTTTTCTCTTTTATATTTTTTAATAGCTCTTCGTCTTTAGTTCCTAAGGTTTTTAGATCATTCCACATTTTGTTTTTTCTATTTATGCTTGCTACTAATTCATCTGTCATCCATTCTTTTCTACATTGTTTATTTTTATTTGTGTGTTTTTTCTTGTTTTGTGGTGTTTTTTTGATTAAAGTTCATGAAAATTCTTTAAAATTTCATTATAAATCAATTCTGAATCATCCATGTATGTTATATAACCCTAGTTTATTCGATTTAACTCTTTCTCGATTTGATTGTTATTTATCTTCAAAAAGAATTCTTCTTCAATTTTATTTTCAATCATAGTATTTTTTATCTTTTTTTGATTCCATATCCAAATCATCGTACAATTCAGCACATTCAGTGTTAGTCTCATAGATGACATAGTAACAACTCAAAACTCAGTGAGTTTGCATGGATTTTTGTTTTGGTTAGTTACGTAACTGTTGAAGTATATAAATAAATAAATACATATATATATATATATTTACTTGAGTATTATGCGTTAGGTTTCTAAGGTGTTGTGGTAGCGGGTTGAAAGCAAATGGTATTAAAAAATGTTCACCTCTTGTTCCATATGCATTTCTCCATGCTGGTGTTCTAAGCCAATTTTTTTTGAATTCTTGCCCTTTGTGTGATACTTTTATATGTATTTTTAAATTAATTAGGTTTAATCTTGTCATAGAAGAACATTTGTTTTATATTTAAGATTTTATTCGATTTAAAAAGATCTTTAGCACTTTTTTTATTATGTGTGTTGATGAGCATATTAATTATTTTGCTGTAAACATTTTACTATCTGTCTATTAATCATCTAGAGGTACTACAATAAATGGTGACCGAGTATCTTAAAATTTATGCAATCTACGCTTCGTTAATCATTAATTATTTATTCTTGGTTATGAGATCTTTAATTCTATAAATGAATGGTAATACCTTCCTCAATCTATTTATTAGACCTTCAATATGCTGATAAAATTTACAATTTTTTATCAAAAACCATACAAAGATATTTTGCTTCAGTGACTTGTTTCATTTTTTTACTGTTACAATTTCCACCAATTTTACACTGTTACTATGTAAAACAATGTCTTTAAAACCATGATCCACATGTGAAGTATGTATTGGCATGAAATTTGTTTTCTCTTCACGTATGTACGGGTCAATCTCTCTGAAAAAATTATTTATCTTGTTAAAATCATGTTGAAGGTTTTCAATCATTTTTGCTTTTCCAATGTTAATTGAAAGCATGAAAATGTCATAAACGTACATAGTTACATAAGTAGTCCAAGTTTCATTTTATATGTCATTCATAAATATTAAAAAAAGGATTGGTCCCGAAATTGTTCTTTGAGGAATGCCATAATTGACATTTATATCAACTGCTGAAAGTTTGCTGATTTTTTTATGCTCGTTTTTCTATTTGTAAGATAGCTTAACATACTATTTAAGAATTTTCCTCTAATACTGGTGTTATAAAGTTTCGATACCAGTTTATTATGTTCTAAAGTATCAAAAGCTTTTTGTAAATCTATTAGTATTGCTGTGATATATTTACCCTCATTTAAAGCTCTATTGAAATTATTATTAATTGATTGTAGGGCATTAAGTGCACTTTTTCCTGTCTGGTAGCCGAATTGCATAACATATGAAATATTGTATCTCTGCAGGACATTTTGTAATTTGTTTCTAAAGTATTTTTCGACAATTTTGTTTATTACTGGCAGCAGCACTATTGGCCTGTAATAATTGTTGAGATCAAGTTTACTTCTTTTTTTGAATACTGGTCTGATTACCTGCAACCAGACCAGGCCAGTGTAATAATAATAATAATAATTTATTCATTGTCTTAAGTGTAGAATATTACAATACAAAATAATTTCATTTAAATATAAGCACCAGCACGAAACATTTATACTTGTTTTTATGTACAAATTTTATCAATACTGTAGGAACACATAGTTCAGTTAGTATTATGATACAAGTGACAAATCTTACAACAGTTAATTTATCCAACCAACATGCATGAAAATCAATCACTACTATAACCAATTTAAAAATATCATGGAATACAATCACTAATACCCACTTCAACATCCGTAAACCTCATGATGTATATAAAACACGTTTTGTGATCAATTTATTCATTGTACATTTAATTTGATTTTGTCTTAAATGAATTAAAAAAATATTAAATTTAGTTGGGACTGAATACCTTTGGCCTTTCCTTCGATAAAGAAGTTGAACCAAGTTGGGACAGTTGATGAGCATTCTCCCTAGTTTTTATTATTTAAATTTAAGTGAAAAATAATCATTTCTTATTATTTATTACCTTAAAAACTAATATTTTTTCTTATTTCTTTAAAGGTATCACTGGTGTTTTGTCCATCTCATTTACCAAACTGTACTCTTATTGCTTTGTTTAGCATTTTCTGTAGACTAAGGAAATAACTTTCTGCGGTATTTAGCATTCATAACTAATGACAGAGTTTATAAAGCATTCAAATAGTTTTTTTTTACGTTTTTGTTTAGAATAGTCTTTAGAATGTTAGTCTGGAAGCAGATGTCATCCCGTGTGCACCTTCATGAAGCAAGCATGCAGTAGGTGTCAATGGTTTCATTTCATTGTGGAGAAAATGAATACCCGATGGTGGGTGTAGAGCTTCCCTGTAAGTGGGATTATTCGAAAATCCAAGATGGCCCTCACACTCCTATCTGAAGTACCTTTTTGCCGAATAATGGCTCTCCAATACAGATTTTTAACTAGTTAGCTATAAGAAAACTTGTGGGAAATAAAATTACCTTTCCAAAGAGATGTAACACGGCTATGGTACATAAAGTTGCAAAAATTCAAGATGGCCGCCGTATTGCTATCTCAATATGTTTTTGCCAAAAACTGGCTTCCCAGTACAGTTTTTGAACTGTTAGCTATTAGCAAACTTCTAGGAAATAAAATTAACTTTTCGATGGTATATAACAGGGCTATGGCTCATAAAATTGCAAAATTTACGATGGGGCATTGAAGCTTAATGGTGTGTCACTGTTAGGTCATTAGCACCAACCTCAGTATCAGTTCAGTGGCCTAGGATACCTCTGCGCCACACATTACGGAGATGTTAACCTAACCCTAATATCGTATATCTGCACCTCCTGCAAATATTGAAAAAACGAGGACAGTAGGAGAGAATCATTGCCCAAATGACACGCTATAACCCACAGAAGGGGGGAATGAGGCTTAATGGCGTGTCGACAGCTAGGTCATTAGCGCCAACATCAGTCACAGTGTAGTGGTCCGGGTTGCCACTGCACCACCCCACAGAAGGTAGAAATGGCGAGGAACACCACCAAGATGGTGACATTCAACAAGAACGTGACGGACCGTGAGAGGCCAGTGATACAAACGACATTCAGGAGGGATATCCACCCTCAAAATGAAGCAATGAATAAGGTGAGTCTGATCAATACGCAAACGGGCTAACACCACCTCTTCCTGGTGACAGTAGTGACAAGCAGAGTGCCATTCCTCGACAGTGCCTTTAACAGTCTGCAACTTATTGCTTCAACTTATTCAAGATGGCTGCCACATTACTATCGCCAGTAGGTTTTAGCCAAATAATTGCTTCCCAGTGCATTTTTTAACTGTTTAGCTTTTAAGAAACTTGTAGGAAATGAAATTACTTTTCCAAAGGGAAAATAATGTCGCTATGGTACGTAAAGTTGCAAAATTCAAGATGGCCACCACATTACTATCTCAAGTAAACTTTTTCCAAATAATGGCTTTCCAGTGCAGTTTTTGAGCTGCAGGAAATTTGTAGGAAATAAAATTAGCTTTTTCATATAAAACTCCTGGGAGAATGACTTATCACAGGTTTGTCACAGAATTATCACAGATGGTGAACACATTCAGTAATCAAATAAAGCAGTGTCATGGTTAATATGGATCACCTCGTAATATGGATTAACCTTGCTGTTATGGACACTTTTCACGAGATGCACTAATAGACACGGGTCAGTAATACAAGTGAAACTCGTAATGACAAAACTTTATAATATTTTGACCCTGGGATATGATATCCAGAAGATTAAAACTTTATAATAATGGTGCACCTAAAAAAATATTCTAGACAACATTAGGACTTCCATCATTATTAAGTCGAATCAGTAACACCCTCACCTCTTCATCATTGTCATTATCGTTGGTCAGGTCAACCATTTCAGTGTCCACCAAATGAGCACATCTCAGTGCAAGAAGGTTGTTGCAGTTGCACCAACACTGATAGGTGCAACAACGTTTCAGACAGAAGCACTTTGGCAGCTCTAAAAGTTCTTAATGGGCACAATGTTCTATACAAGCAATGTACTCAAATTTCCTATCCACAAGAGACCAGCCTGTATTAGTAGGTGAAGGGAGCTCAGGAAGCTGTTGATTATCTTGAGCCCAACCCATTATTTAGCGATGTGCACGCAAAAAAAAAAGCTGGAGAGAGAGATTCCCTTATTGGTGCAAGATGTTCTCATTTTTTCTGTTTCTTGGCGAAGAGCCACTATCTTACCTCCCCAATGTCTGTTATTTTGATTTGTGGTACACACCTAACAGACGAATGCTTCAAACATCTGTAAATTGTCATTGGAGAGAATTTCAGAATGGCCCATCATTCCCAATGCAGATATAATTTCATCACTAGCTGTCTAGAAAGCAGTCTACCATGTTATCATTCTTTTTCAGCAAGTGACCCAGTGATATCTGCACCGGGAAGGGCTTGAATTCCTGGGAGTGCTTCAGCCGTGTTTGGCTCCAGTGTGAGCCATACGGCTGAAGATGAATCAGTACTGGGAATGATGGGTCATTCTGGAACAGACTCCACCAACAACTTACGAATACTAGAAGCATTCGTTTGTCAGGTGTATGTACAGCAAACCAAAATAACAGATATTGGGGAGATAAGATGGTGGCTGTTCACCAAGAAACAGAAGACTAGAGAACGTCTTCCCCAACAAGGGGATCCCTCTATCCAGCTCCTGTGCGTGCTCACCACCAAACAATGGTTTGGTCTCAAGATAATGGACAGCATCTGGCGTGTCCTTACCCTACTGACCTAGGTTGATATATTGTGGATGGGAAATTTGAACTCATTGCCTGTTCAAAACATTGTGCTAAGCAAGAAATTTATAGCTGATAAAGTTCTCCTGACTGAAACGTCGACACGCCCTTCCCTGTCGATGCAACCGCAATAACCTTCCTTGCACTGAGATGTGCTCATATGTTGGAGACGAGAACTTGTGTTATAACACTGGAATTATTTACCTGGCTAATGATAATGACAATGATGAAAATGTTACTAATTCGACGTAATAATGATGGAAGGCCTAATACTATAGGATAGTAGATATACCACTATTTTTTAGATTAACACTATTTCTAAAATTTAACACTATTGTATAGTTGCAATCTTTTTTATATCATTTTCCAGTGACAAAATATTAAAAAGTTTTGTTACAATGAGCTTCATTGTGTTAGCGACCCGTAACTATGAGTGCATCTTGTGAAAGGTGTCCATACCAGTTTTAATTTGATTATCCAATGTGATTATCCAATTTGATTATCAATTCATCATCTTTGATAATTCTGTGATAAAATCTGTGATAATTCATTCACACTGGAGTTTAAAAAGGGAAGATAAATTTTATTTCCTACAAGAATCCTATTACCTTGCCAGTTCAAAAACTGCACCAGAAAGTCATTATTTGTCAAAAATGTTCTTAAGAGAGTAATGTGGCGGCCATCTTGAATTTTGGAACTTTACGTACCATAGCCGTTTTATATATCTTCGGAAAGGTAATGTTATTTCCCTACAAATATCGTAATAGCTAACTAGTTCAAAAAATTCATTAGCAAGCCATTATTTTGCAAAAACATACTTGAGATAATAATGCAGCGGCCAACTTAAATTTTTTTTAATTCACGTACCATAGACGTGTTACATTTCTTTGAAAAGGTAATTTTATTTCCTACAAGTTATAGCTAACAAGTTGAAAGACTGCATTGGGAAGACATTATTTGGCAAAAATGTATTTAAGATATTACTGCGGCAGCCATCTTGAATATTCGAATGTTACAGGAAATTTTCGAATGTTATATCTTGAATTTTCCCTCTTACAGAGAAGCTCGACATGTACCATCATAGTTTATTTTCTACATGTTCAAATTAAGCCATTGACACCTCCCTCATGCTTGCTCCATGAAGGAGCACACGGAACCATTATTTTCGACATCTGCTCCCAGACTATGTTGAGGGAGGGAATTAATTTCCAAATTCTAGTTATAAAATTATTAAAGTGTGTAACAAACTTTCAGCTACCGTCAATGGATAATCCAAGATATTTGCAATTAGTAAATCTTATTAACTTTAGTGCAACAGTCTTCAAGGTCACTCTTGCATTGTTCGTTTTTATGCCAAAACATGTGATTTTTTTCAGGTTCAGTGAGAAGTCATTATCTGTGGGTAGCACGTTTTTTCTCACTAATAAATAAGTCATTATTTCCAACCAATAATTTTAAATATTCAAATACTTTTGAAGTTTTTCAGTCGTTCATTTACATTTACGATGTATTGTGAATAATATTCATGCATATATGTAAAGTAATGCATTCACGTAAGAAGGAATACGATTGGTCCTATAGATCCTTGTGGAACACCATATTGTACAGGATACCATGTGTTATGTATATTGTTGATTCGTACATAGAAAATTTTGTCATTTACCTAACTCATTACAATATTTAGAATATTTCTACACAGTACAATTAGTCCAAGAGCCTACGTCATCTTGTGTGCTGCTTCGTGAAGCAAATATGTGTGTAGGTGGGGTCAAAACTTTCGTTTGAACATCTAGACACCAAATTTCGGTGGTGGGTGGCTCATAAACCTGGCATACTAACTCCGCAGGCAAAAATCCAAAATAGCTACCGCCAAAATATAGTTTTATGAAATAAGTTGCTCCTGGTGCATTTTTTTACTTTAGTAATCTTAGAATATATATTTATTACGAAATTATCTTTAAAACGGTATATAACATGTACATATGTAGCTCATAACGCTATCATATTGTCATTGTATGCAAAAATCAAAGATGGTCGCCATAAAGTTGAGTCGTATGAAATTACTTTTTCCTTGTGCCTTTATGACTTCGGTTATCTTAGGAAACGTGTTTAGTTAGAAATTACCTATACAATGAGTTTTCACGCCTACCCTGATGTGTGATACCACATTCAAAAATCCAAAATGGCTGCCCTTAAAAATTGTTTTAGGAAATAATTCATTACTGGTGCATTTTTTTAATTTGAATCTCGCTATTAAATTTTTTTATTTGAAGTTATATTAAATTATGTTATGGGAGTTTATCATACTTGCATGGCTTCTATTTTGCTACAATTGCTCATTTAACAGTGATTGCAAACGCAACAATAAAAAATAAACGAAAGTGGTTCTAAATCACACATCGTCATCATCAGTGTCATCATCATCATTGTCATCAATTGCCATTGCCATTGCCATTGTCATCAATATTAATATGATCATTGAACTCGTTATCGCAATTCTCTTTATCCCCATTGCAGGCACACATTTCTGTTAAATAAATACGGATGAAAACCTATGCACGTTGCCTTTTACACTTACATGTCAGACTGCCTGAGCGGGGAATCGAACCCACGACCTTTGAAATCAAAGGCCGGAGTCCTAACCGCTCAGGCATTCTGACAGCCATGGCTGAGTGGCTAGGACTCTGGCCTTTGATATCAAAGGTCGTGGGTTCGATCCCCCGCTCAGGCAGTCTGACATTTAAGTCCAAAAGGCAACGTGAGTAGGTTTGCATCCGTATTTATTTAACACTTATCGAGCCCAATTGGCTTTCTCCCGTTCATGGGAGGTTAACGGCATGGCATCCACAAAGAGGGATACAGTGATGCTGAATACACAAACACTTTATCAGTTCCAAGATACCTTCTGGGATACTAGGTTCTGTGCAAACAATAGATTGGTATTTATCCTCTTCGAGGATCCATCCAAGATCTATAGGTGGTGGTAGTTTTGGGTGCTGCTCAATATCACTTGAACCCACACCATCGCCTGTAAGTGAGCACGCATAAATTTTGGGTACAAACAACCCTTTGTTGGTGGGAGATGTAATCCAGACTTCCTCTGTTTTGTGAAAAGCCACCACCTCTCCTCTCCAATATCTATCATGCTTGTTTTAGTTATGTGCATTCGACGTACGAATTCTTCCGTTTTTCTGAACATATATTCTGATACAGTGTTAGTGTCCCAATTCACCCAAAGCATCTAGGACCTCCTCGCTAGTAGCAGTGAACGTCTTCCACCAACTTAACTTGCCTTTTCCAACAAAAGAACCAGTGATGTCTGCTCCCGAGATTGCGAGCAAACCTGGTAAAGCTACTGCTCTTCGTGGTCCTAGTGATTCATAGATTGGTCGAAGTTCAACAATTCATCGTTTACACCAACACCCAAGACTTGACTGCTTTGGAAGCTGCGGATACCAACTGAGAGCAACCACAAGCAAGTGATTGTATGTGCAACTTTTCAATGCCACAACTTGTAACTTGCACACTGTGTAAGATTAGCTTTGTGTCACTTTCTCATGTGTGCTCTCTAGGCAAGAAACATCTATATGGCTTGCCAGTGCATTCTCTCTCCAACTCCACACAAATTGTTTATTGTTCTTTCTTGCAAAGTCTGTGAATTCCAGTGCTAGGAAGGCTGTTAACTCATATTTAGTTTTGCCATGAAGCAGCAACTGATGCATGGTGACTTTGATGATATTTGTTGTATGGTGGATCTTATAATGAACTGGTATTTGTTTTCTCTGGCAACTTATCCTTGTGACAGTCTTCAATGATTTGGATTGTATGTGTCGAATAAAACATGTATCTCTATGGAACTTTCCACATAAGTGATTATTAAAATGTATTGAAAAATCCTGACAAGTCTTTATCGAACTTTGGCTTATCAATACAGTGTAGTTCTGCCATTTCATCAATCACTGCTACACTAGCTATAAATCCTTATTGCAAGGACGTAGGGAATATTTCAATATTGTGGTGATTATTCACTGTGTCACTATGTGGAAGATCTTCCAGGATACCCACAACTTGCTTTTAGTTAAACAATGGTGCATACTTCCGTCTGGCGCAAACAAACATAGTGGTAATACAGAAAATTCATATTTGCTGAATGCTGCTTTCAAGTCAATGTCTTGCCTAGCTCTCACAGCTATCATTAGTCATAAAAATGTAGATAGATCAGCCTTCAGCTTCACGACTTTGTCCTGCAATGGAATTTTCACCTTTTGAATGCTGATTTGCAAGTTTTCAGTTTAGCTTTTTTCATTGTTGAATAGAAAACCACTGGCAATTCTGTTGGTCTACTGAGTTGCTCCTTAACAAAAGTGGAAAGCATTTCATTGCCATAGTCTTCAATGTGACGCATATCTTGTTCTACCTCTTCAGGTAAAACTTGTTTAGTTACAAGATGAACCAAGACGTCCTCTTTGCATGAAAACGGGTTTGTTAACGAAGGAAATGCTGCTAGTAATTTCTTGATGTCCGTGTATTGTCTTTTACATATAGATACGGCCTTGTCACGGTGGGCCAATTTTGTGGCGCTTGCGATGCCTATCATTGATTCAGTAGCAGAAGTAATCTTCTTCAAATGTGGGATTGCAAGAAAGTACCTTTGTCGAGCATTTTCATTTTGAGTTATTCCAGTGATACCACCTTGGACCTTCAAGTTTCTATTCTGTTGTTCTAGAGCTTCATGAGCACCTAATGCACAAAATGGAACGGTTGTTTTATTTACAGTCCAGTTTCCTATCTGAAACTCCTACCATATGCTTGGGTGCTCTTCTTGAACAATTTGCATGTCCAAAAGGTACAGCGGAATCATTAGGGCATAATTCTGTCTGTCTAAAGCAAATAAATACTTCAGAAACTAATACATTGATGTCGGGTGCAAGTCCCAATCGGCAGTCTTAATGGAACGAACAAACAACATCATAGCCTCGACCATCTTAAGGTAAGTAAATGCTACTTTAAAAGTCGGCTCATTTATTCCTCTTGCCTCAGCAAATTTATCTATTTTGTCAAGTAGAGTATTTCCCCTTAACTTCTCAACTAGGCAGACATGGAAGATTTTATGCCATCGGATGAATCAAATGCTAGCGTCAGCATTACGTTTTGCATTTCATCAGACAATGTATCAACTGCTGAATCATTGATAGCATGGAATTCTTTTAGTAATAGGATGTACAGGGCAGTGAAGGCTGATAAATAGGCCTCTTAAGCTCTTCGAATGTGCTTGCCTTCTACAATTTTATGAGCTGTAGTTTGGCTGTATAGATCACATTCACTACAACTGGCTTGCCTTGTCCAACAACCGCAGAGTTTAGGGCGTCAAGCTTATTCATGAAAGTAACTTGAGTAGATATTTCCGTACAGAGAGTTGAAATAATTGGCAGGACAATTTGGTTTTTCTGCACTAAATTTAAAGCAGAGCGATTATTGATTGTGGCTTTTTAAAAATGTGTACACGTTTTATAATTCAGTAAAACAATTTTTAAGTGGCGTTTTGTTGGGTGGCATTTTTACTGTCGCTTTTTGACGAAGTGGCATTTTGTCTAGTAGCATTATATCGTGGATTCGTTATAACCGTCTGCCTATTTCATGAAGACTTATAGTTTTAACAATGAAACTTTTCAACATCTTATTTTTAAAACTGACCTTTCTTAGGATCATTAAGACATCAGGGCTTAAATAACAACCTTTAGTGCTTATTCCTTGTTTCTTATTTCCCTGTTCGCTGAAGGGGCATTTTGGGTGCGTGCAAGAATGTACGAAACAAGTAGCTCTTATCATTACGCGCACACCACTATTTGTTAGTAGCAGGCTAACTAAAGTAAGTTCGAAAATCACTATAAAAAGAGCCCTGGCACTGCAGCTGCAACGTTATGTACAATAAACGTGTTAAATGAAATTATTAGCTGCATTATGTTGTAGATATTATTAGTAATGTTTCCCGCATAGTGAACAAGACATTTCTAACAAACCCAACACTTTCTATCATCGGGGACGTAGTGCAAACTTACCAAATTTCATAAAAATCGGTTTAGCTATCTGAAGAAATTTGATGCGGATGGACGATTGGACGGCAGGGGCGAACTGCTGGGGTTACAAAATTATATCCTGGATGGGCCACCAAGACTAGAAATAAAACTGAGCCCAAAACTGCGAAGGGTCCCCAATGAATCATGAAGTCAGGAATACAGATGAGGTAAGTAGCAAAAGAAAAAAACAAAATGAACTTTTTGGCTCTTTTATTTTGACAATGCCCATCTTTGTATACGAGCCGCAGCCATCACAGGAATAGTCTTAACTGAGTTAAAAATCCATGTTAACGCTTGGTTGTCGGTACAAAGAGTGAATTTTCGACCATACACATACTGGTGAAACCTTTTCACACCAAAAATAATGTTTAAAGCTTACCGATCTATTTGAGCATAGCCCCGCTCCGCTGAAGTTAAGGTTCGAGAAGCAAAAGCGATCGGCCGTTCTTCCCCATTCGGAAAAACGTACAAAAGTTCTGCTCCCACCCCATAGGGCAATCCATCGCACCTCAGCTTCAGTGGTACCTTGTCATCGTAATGAGCAAGCTGTCCGCTATTCAAAAAAACAAACTTTAATTTTTTGAAAAGCTTTCTCACAAAAATCGCTCCACAACCATGGGGTGTCCTTCTTCAACAGGTTGTTAAGTGGATAAACGATTGAAGCCATTTTGGGCACAAATTTTGAATATTGATTTACAAAACCCAAAAATGAACGCAATTGCTGCTGATTACAAGGACTCGAGCATTCTTGAATTGCCTCTAATGTATCGGGAAGGTTCATAAGACCTTTGCTAGTGATCTTAAATCCTAGATAATTTACCTCTGCCAATAGTACACTTGCTTCGCCTTAACCAATGACCACTATCCTGCAGCTTTCCAAGTACAACAGTCAAATTGGCATCGTGTTCCTCATTTTTCCCACAATCAACACATCATCAACAAAAGGTGGGGTTTTATCACAGTCCCGTAATATTGTTTCCATTCTCTTTTGGAAAATACCTGGACTGCCTGAAAATCCCAATGGAACACGGTTCCAAACATACAACCCTTTTATGGTAGAAATTGCTAAAATAGGCTTTGACACTTCATCCAATTCAATTTGTAAAAATGCATCTGTCAAATCTAACTTTGAGAATTTGTCACAAATTCCTGCTTGCCTGCTAAATTTGAGAAAACCTCTTCCCCCCTGGGGACAGGATATAATTCTGTTACTACCTCTGGGTTAACAGTCACAGAGTAGTCACCTACAATTCTTAAATCTCTATTTGGCTTAAAGACCAACACTGTAGGACTTGCCCACTGACTTGCTTCAATGGGTGAAATTATGCCTGCTTCCTCTAGGCTACAAAGGTCCTTCACAACTTTATCTCTTAAAGCTAGGGGAACGGGTCTTGGTTTACAGTATTTAGGTACACAGTCGGGCTTCAAAATAACATGTGCCTTAAACTCTTTAAGTTTTCTTAAACCTGGCTTAAACAATTCTGGAAACCTTTTTAAAAGGTCATCATCTTCAGACATTGATTTTTCACTCTCGTGGGCCAGTGCATTAACACTTTGTGTTACCTTACACTGATTCACTTTAAACAACTATCTCCAGTCCATTCCAAAAGCCTCAATCCAGTCCTGGCCAAAAAGTGGCACATTATTTGTAGGACTGACAATTGCTTCCAAATTTAAAGTTTTACCTGCAAAGCACACTGAAAGTTGAGCTATACCACAGGGCTTAAAATCGTGCTTGGAATAAACTTGCAAAACAATGTTTGTTTTCTTTAATTTTACTGCTTTCAAGTGCTTTGTAAACCATTTCTCGGGAATGATACTCCATTCAGTACCAGAATCAACATTGAACAATACATCTTCATTGTTTACCTTTACCCAAGTTTGCCACGCCCCCTTTCGTACTGCACCTATGGTTACAATTGTATGCACCTGAGAGTGATTCTCTGATTCAGTATCAGATTCTGAATTACTTGTGGTTAGCCTATCTTTTACAAATTTGCTCTTCTAGGCCTCCTCGCCCCCCCCCTCCCCTCTTACAAATCGAGGAGAGATGCCCCTTTAATCCACAGGTGAAACATAATTTGTCTTTAAAACGAAATTGAAATTTTTCATGATTTTTCTTACCACAGCATGCACATTTTACATTTTTGCTTGGATTTTGAGCCGTTTTAATTTTACGACCAGGCTGAAATTTTTCTTTAAATTTCATTTTATACACTTTCTTCTTACCCATTTCTGAAACACTTCTCTGCGCAGCTTCCATGCTTATAGCAAACTCTTTGGCCTTTGCCCAAGTTAAATCAGCTTCCCCCAAAAGCTTACGTATTGTGGCCTTATCTTGAATGCTAATGGTGAATTTATCTCTTAACATATCATCTGAATATGTGCCAAAATTACAATGCTCCGATAAGTTTTTTAATTCAGAAATATATTCTTGAATACTTTCGGACTCCCCTTGATCCCGGGTTTCCAAAACCGCGCTTCACAATCCTATTGGGAGTAGGGTCAAGGCTTTCTTTCATTAGCTTACATAAATACACATACGTCTTTGTGCTAGGTAGTGCCAGACTGCACAAACTCTTAATTAATTTATAATGAGCGGCGCTCAACAAGGACAAAAGCATCGGTACATATTTTGTAGCGTCGACATCATGCGCCGTAAAATAATTATTTAATCTTTCAATATATTGAGACCAATCATCTTTACTATTATAGGCTTCAAACAGGCCCGGCTCAAGACAATTTGGGGTCCTACGCGGATTCAGTAACTGGGGCCCCCAGGTTCATAAGTGCAGCATTAAAAGCATTTTTTCCCCCGATCTTTTCATTCGTGTCCAATTAGAATCATTAAACACTCCTTTTTCACACGGTCCGGGCCTATATCTATTTTACTTTTTGTTTTTCTTAAAAAAAAAAACAATGTAAACCACAAAAACAGTAAATAAAGTTGCAAAAAAAAAGACTAATTACAGTCACGAAAACGGGGAAAAACAGAGAAAAATCGTTGCTAACTATGACAGCAAACAAAAACACACAAAGAAACAAAAAACATACTTCCAAAAGGGGGAAAAAAGTAAAAGAAAAAAAAAACAAGGTAGAGAAGGAAAAAATGGGGGAGGGGGGATATCCATTTCACCGTTGCGCATTTCTTATTTCCTATCAAACTGCCAACTGACGGTTTCGGTTTCGGGTCGCGTAACGCTTCGACCAATTAGCCCACATCATTCCCTAAGTTTCAAAGCAATACCACAGATTCTCAGTCGGTTTTCTCTTTAAATTGACGCAATAATATAAAGGATTTTCAATCCATAATCTGCCTTCTCGCTATAATGGATAAGTGCTCCCGCTCCCGCGCGGGGGCCCCTTTAATTCGGGGGCCCTATGCGGCCGCGTCGCTCGCGTGCCCCTTGAGCCGGCTCTGGCTTCAAATTGCATGAATGTGGACTTGTTGCACAAAATTAAACTCACTAGTACAAACCAGAATGCTTTCACTAAAATGGATAAATTCCCGGTAAATCTACTCACCACTGAATTTGCGTTATGAGTGTTTAGCTCCGTTCGACTTGGCTTCGTTTGACCTTAAAACACAGCTGTGCGTATTGGACCACGACGACGCTTACTAGATTCCCTCGCGCACGCTCACTTTCACCGCCGTAAACAACGATGGCTTTCCAAATAAATGCTGGGACTTTTGCCGACACACGCTGCATCCAAGCCTTTCCCCGGACTATCAGCAGTCTATCCTGCTGCCCCAGAAAACTACCGATGAAGTGAGAAAAAGTACATGTGGTTAAGATAAGTTCGTTTCGTTTCAAAATTTTGATTTGCCTTTCCAAAAAAAAATTCGTTTTACTTATCTTCATTTGTCGGTCTTAGGCTTGCTTCATTCCGGATCCCACTCGTCGCCATTGTGACGTTGCCGCCGAGTAAGCCTAATAACTACGAAGGAAAGAACGACTCCAGGCAAGGAATACTGTATGACTGACCTTGGCTTGTCAGTTGCCATCAGTTTTATTAACAACCGATCAGCTGACCAACGTGTCAGCTGATGACAAACATACAACTATAGGTCTGGCTGGTGGTGCCAGCCAGGGGCGAGGTAAGACACCACAAAAACTGAGCCCAAAACTGCGAAGGGGCTCCCAATGAATCATGAAGTCAGGAATGCAGATGAGGTAAGTAGCAAAAGAAAAAAAATTAGCTTTTTGGCTCTTTTATTTTGAAAATAGGTGAGCTTTAGTCCAGAGAGCTTCTCTGGACTAATGAATGGTACGTGAACTTTTCTCCACTAAGTTTCTGTTTGATTACCATGGCCAGTCATGTTTTTTTTTTACCCATTCCCCTGATGTCAAGGATCCCACTACATAACTAACAACTCTGAAATCATCTTTATCATTCCCACTTCCTCCTTCTCTTCTTTCCTCCCCCATCCTCCTAAGCTTATCCACATTTTTGTTTTCGTTTTGAGAGCGTGTTGTACTTCATACATAGTAAGTAAAGCGTACCATACTGTGCTGTACCGAACCACGCTGGCCAGCTGGCACGGAAAATTGCAGCCCAGTTCGGCTTGCAGACTAAAATAATCACGTGTGAACACATATTCCACGGTTCGGTACGACATGGCACACTTTATTCATTGCATTCCCAGAGATTCAAACAGGGAAACTTACTATCATTTTGTGGGGCGTGATATTGTCCAAAATAGGCCACAATAATTCCCGTAGCTGCTGAAAGGTTCATGTAGTTTCACGCACTACCATGGCTGGTGCTGAAAGCCTGGAACTTTACCAGGATCCCGTTTCCACTCATGGACCAGATAAGCAGCGAGATAAAGGCATGTGTGTTAAAAACCAATGGTTACAATCTAATTCTCACACGTGTGCACTCGTGTAATAGCAGAACCACTTATTGCACCAACTCAAAAACCCGCCAAACACCAGGAAGTGCAATTTTGGTTTTTGAATTGATAAGCTCGCAAAATAAGTGTCTAAGGCAAGGCACAACCACCATTCTTTGTTAGACCTATTTTGCTCCAGGTATTTTCAATCAAGTTTGAATGGACATACAAGTACTTTATTATTAACGTAAAAGAGCAGTAAAAAGCCCTAGTCAAAACAACTTCGCACTAAGGTGAAAGAAAACACACACAAAAAACTTACATCCAAAATACGACGCTACCAACAAAAGCGAAGAGAGTACTCTTTCCAATTCCATCTTGTAAGCGTTGACCGTGCCAGCATTTTAACTGAAAGAACCTTTTGGCACTTTTTGGGGACTCCAATCTGCCAGGCAGGAAATGCTTGGTGATACAGGAAAAAGCAATTCCAGGTAGAGTTGCTGTCGGAGAGTGTTTAGTGACCCCCGGGCCACGAGCGCACGAAGCCCAGTTCACCCGTCTTCCCTCTCCCCACTTCGCCAAGGAACAAGCGTCCTGAGACGGTCAATATCGAAGTCACTGATGTGAGTAATAAACTGCTAGCTCGGGATTCTTGTGCTACTACCCCCTCTTTGCTCTCTCTCCTCGCTGCGCGTATAAACTTGAACTATTGAAGAAACCAATAAGTACAGCGCCGATTCCCAGCAAATGCCTGAAACGGCCACTTTTCGAGAGCTTGAAGAAAACGCTTGGGCGTTACACATCGTCCTTTGGGTTGTCATGCCACTTCCAAAAGGGAAAGTTGAATTCGAGACCCTTTCTAGTTTCTTTGTCGGCTAATATGTATGGAATTCCACGTTTTCGTTCGTTTTGTCAATTCAAGTTTAGTTGCTGGATACCATTGGTATCAGGGCCGAAGCTACTGGGAAACGTTCAATAAGACGTAAAGTTGGCAACACCGAGTTATCGAGTTATCGATTCAATTTTCACTAAAAGTATCCGTTTTTGTGAATACTGGTTAATTATTATCATCATTCGGGCAGTTTGAAAGTAAAGTTTAAGATGCGTTTTTTCCCCGTTAGTTTTTGTAGCACATCCGTGTTGTATGCGAGTAACTGAAACGGTGCCCTTAATCGTTTCTGGTTGCTTTCCGCCACTCTTCACATGACGCGGACTAGTAAAGAGAAGTATGTGAGGTCAGAGCTTGCCAGTAATGAGCGGGAAAAAAGAAGAGCTTCGCTAAAGTTGGTATATTTAGCAAAACTGAAAATCAACTTGACCGTTTTGTTTGCTACTCTGTCCATACGTTAGCCCATCACAGCCATGACTTATCACTTACACGTGATATTTTTGGTGGAGATGGAAAATTACCGATATATTAATTTACCAAACTCTACCTGTATTTAGAACCGGCCCAGGAGGTATTTTGGGGGAGGTATTTGGGGGAATGGTGGGGAAGGATTCGCTGCATTATCCAATCACTGCCATGATTTAAAAAGCATTGTAGGTAATGCAGAAATGTCAACAAAAGTTGCGTGAAACAACACCTATTAAGAATTTTTGCCAAATTTTGCTGTTCATAAAGTTTGTCCCTCCAATTTTGGGCATTTTTTTACCCCTCCCTGCCCCATGTCACATATTGTCACACGTATATACTCATACCCCTATCAAAAAGTATGTCACACCAAACTTACCCCCCTTCCCCCAAATCAAAAAATTGTTTTTCTTGGAATGCAATTTTGTGGGCCTGTACAAAACTCTTAAAAACATATTAGTTTTCTGTCATGAGCCATAAGTCGTATCTGCCACGTGTTAAAAATGACCAGCTATAAATAAAGGAAGAGGAAAGGGAAATAGTAGAATTGACGTCCTTTTCAACTATTAAGGTTATCTCGGGACGGAGAATGACAATTTTGCTAAGGAATACCTAAGATATTTTACATGCCATAATTGACATTTTAAAGCTGTCACATTTAGCTTATCACACTGCCAATCACGAACTTTTATAAGGAAAAGGGAGGCTGCATCTCAATTAGCATTCTTTTGGGCTGTAATTACAGAAATTAGAAACAGTGCAAATTAGCCGAATCATCGGTAGTTTCATCGGCAATACAGTTACACCCAGCTAACTACGTTTTTTTCTCTCGCAAGATTAGGCCAATACTGCCCGTAGTGCAACCATGACTGAACACGTCTGCGAAGCGATGAGCCCAAGCTTCTACACAGCCAATGCTACGACGTCGGAATGTGACTTCTCTGAGCTAACGCACATTTTAGGAAAGCGTTCTTAGAATTGGCTAAGATACTGTTCAGTTTAGGAACGTAGGCCCTGTCGCAGTCATTTCCTCCATTTCAAACCACCTAGGCAGTTATCGCTCGTAGTCACCTCTTTATAGGTTTTTGGTTTTGTTTTAATTTCGTTGTGATTTGTCTTATTTAGTTGGTTTTGGTGTGTTGATATCAATCCTTTGAAGGGCCGAACCACGCTCAACTTGGTGGCCTCTTTACCAGTTTTCGGCTTTGTTTATTTTGCTTTGTTTTTACAGTTGGTTTATTTTTCGTGAAATTTGGCCGTCCAATGAGAGACGATGCCGGCAATACTAACAATGATTATAACAATATTTTCGTATTTACGCGCCCTCCCACGCCATCCCCGTTACGCCCCGGGCTCCAAACCATAAAAATGACGCAGTTTGTATTGTACTGCAACCATTCGTCCAATTTCATAGCTGGAAATCTTCCCGTTATCTCTGTATCGATGAATTATCACCCTATGGGATTTAACATGGGGATGAGCGGTCTAGCTAGCTAGTAGTAACACATTTGCAACGTTTTTGAAGGTCAGATTTTGCATTGAAAGCAGCTAAGCTGGCATTCCTACATGAGTTAATTTTTGTCAGGTGGGTCATTGCTCTCGATTTCAACATAATTTAAGCTTTTGTACCGCATTATTATTTTTCCCAAAGTACCTAAAATGTGCCCAACCATGCTTCAGGATATAAGACAATGACGCTATGGCGTCGCGCTACAATGGTTTACAACCTCGACAACAGAATTGTTGTGATGTTTGTTACCTAACTTGGCGCTACTCACTAGCGTGTGTCTAGATTTCTCTTAGGAGCAGACTTAATGATGATGATGAGGGACCATGATTAAACAAACGAATCGCAGCAAGAGCGCGAGCGGGCTCATTCTTCCCACGGTTGCAAAGAGAAAGGGCGAGCGGTAGACAATGAAATGGATATGTACTCTAACAATTAGAAACAAACACTATTGCTTCAATATTGCTGACTATTAGAGCCGAATTGAATCAGCGGGAATCAGCTAGACTGGCGTATGTTACGCCGAGGAACAACTTGTTCCAAATGATTTCAAGAAGGTTGACAGCTTTAAACAAAAGCAGTTTTACAGCACCTTACTTTCTTACACCTGAGAGATAATTAAGCATAGTTCTACTATTAAGACTAATTGGCAAAATCGAAAGAGTAGTTGGTAAAATGGGGGTTCTCTCCCCACCCCTCCAAGCAAAAGCCCTGACTTCTTTTTAGGATTAATAACGTTAGACTATGTAGAATGAAACGTTACGCTACACCCATTAGGCTGGAGAGATTAATTTCCCAGAAGGATAAAAGTTGTTCGTGAACAAGTATTAGGCTCAAATAAGTTACAGAACGCTTAAAATAACTAAAATTTTCTTTACGACTAAATTGGATTTAAACAAGAAGCTCAGCTCTCCGTTTGCTGCAGAAAACTTGAGCTTATGCCTGAAATAAGTCTTTCTTCGTATAAATTGCCCTAAGGTCCAATTATTAATGCATCAAATTTGGAACGTCACTCGAAGCTTTGGTTAGCAGAAGATTGTGGTTGTATGAATAACTGGGGTTAGTTCTCTTTTGATCTTAAACGAGTGTTATTCATCATAATCAATATTTTAAAATTATTAGTTCGTCAAATACACGAGTAAGGAAAATTCAGTAGCACAAAACCAAAAATTATATACCAAAAGCAAAAGTAAGTTTAGCTAATGTCTATTTATTTTCGTCACCGTAAGCCTTGTGAGCTACTGTGTCATTATGTCATTGTCTCATTTCGCCTGACGTTCATTCTGTGTACTTCTTTACCCGCATGTTCTGTGACTCTTTAGCATCCATTTCTACCGTCTTGTCATCCCTTCCGCCCCCTCTTTATTGTTCAAATACTTGAAGGCTTGTAGCTATTCAGCTGTATTTGTTGTGTGCTATATGCTTAAATTAGGCACCATTTGTCAAGTATGGGTTAAAATAACCATTGTATTAACGTTCCCTTTGTTTCATATCCTTCTTTCCTTCCATCCATTGTGCCATTGTAAGCCAATTGTGCCATTGAAATCCATTAGTATTAAAAAACACTTAAGCGTATACGGGAATGTAAGCCTTACGGCTGTACAGATGTAAGCATTAAAAAACTTAATGCTCTTAAGGAACATATATTAGAAAAAGACATGTAAGCCATCAGCGTCGCACTAATACGTGTAAAAGAATCTCCAGCTCCCAAAAAAAGCAAGCTGTTGCTTCTTTAACACGTATTAGTGCGACGCTGATGGCTTATATGTCTTTTTCTAATATCTGTTCCTTTAGAGCTTTAAGTATTTTAAGGCTTACATCCGCCTTTTATACGCGTAAGCTTTTTTTAATACATATAGCGATTATTTTGTTTTTGTTTCAGCAATAATAACACAGAAAATAATACTGTAATCACCTTAAAATAACTGTTATAAGAGAGCCTTTTTAATACTCAATTGTAAGCTATAGAAATTGAAAATCGGTTCATTGGTTCGATCTCCGGGTGTAGTATAGCTGTTAGGGGCCATAATTTTGGCTATTCATGAACATCGAGCTAAAAGCCATGAAACTTGGTACACAAGTAAATTCGTAGCTTATAAATCAAGCAGGCTCTGTATCCCTTCGATATACCCCCTAAGGCCCCTTTGCTTTCGCCACACTCACCTGTATCCGGTTATTGACCAACAAATTGTTGCTGATCGCGCTAAAACTTGCACTGGTACACAAGACATTCTTAGTAGTACAATTCGAACTAGAATTTGTTGATCATCAGCTTCATGGAGAGGACACTGGAAAGAACTGGGAGGGGGTGTATCTCTTGGGGTTCTGTATTTAGTTCGATTTCTACTGCTACAATGCATATTTTTAGTACGGACAGCTAGAATTTGTTGGTCATTGATGTTTCAAGGGGTTGCAAGAATTTGTTCGGCAGGCCTCAAGGAGGGGGCACAGGGGAGGGGGACGTTGTGTTGCCTTGTAGATTGTCTCTAGGGGGTTCCACAGCTACTTCAAAATTGTACTACTATGAATGACTTGTGCACCAAATTTCATGTTTTTAACTCGAGCTGCAATAATTTGTTGGTCAAGCCGCAGGGAGATGAGGAGGGTAGAACCTTGGGTGGGGGAGCCTTGGGGATATTTCATGGGGAACCTTTGGGGTATTTCGCGAGGGTTCTATGGCATCTTCGATTTGTACTGCTAAGAATGACTTGTGTACCAAATTGCATGCTTTTTAGCTCGATTTGCAAAAAATTGTTGGTAAAAACTCAGTAAGGGCCCTGTAGGGGTATTTCACTGGGATTCCATGGCTTGTTCGATTTGTGCTGCTAAAATGACTTAATGTGTATCAAATTTCAAGCTTTTAGCTCAATTTGCAAGAATTTTTTTATCAGGCCTCAGGTAGTGGGCATAGGGGGCGCTGTGGGCCCTTCGGGGTATATCATGAGGGTTCCATGGCTGATTCGATTTATGCCGCTAAGAACGATCTGTGTACCAAATTTCACGTTTTTAGCTTGATCTGCAAGAATTTGTTTATCAAGCCTCGGAGGGTGGGCACAGGGGGGCTGGGAAGGGGGTCACTGGCGCCCTTGAGGATGTTTCATGCGGGGTCCCTGGCTGGTTCGATTTGTACTGCTAAGAGAGACTTGTGTACCAAAATTCATGCTTTTAGCAGGATTTGCAAGAAATTGTGTACTCCATTTAATGATTGCTGCCCTGTGCTCTTCTATAATAAATGCTCTGCCAACGAGAATACTGCAGTCACATAAACATCGCATGATTTCTGTCTCAGTCGGCCTTGGCTTGCAGTAGCCATCTGCTTCGCCGCTTCACGATCATGGAATGCAGTTGCTAGCGTATAGGTGCCGCATGCCTGGATTAATAGTTACCAAAGGTTAAAAACCTATAGAGCAGTGACATAACGTAGTATTATTGTATATAACTCGATGGTGGAGCCAGTAACTGGGTTAGCTGCAAGGGGCACTGGAGGGAAAAAAGAAGTTCGCCTTACTGAAGCCAATGCTATTAGACTGGATTTCTTAAGCCTATAACGCGCGATTTTTGTTGTTGGAGAAAACAACGATTTTTTTAAGCCTAAGAAAACCGCTCTGAAAGTACTGTCTTGATTAGAAGTGCCGTTTTTTCCCTTACATTTTAATCTAGTACCCCTTGTAGCTATGCCCTCCAGATGCTATTTCGTAGCCAATATGACATCGGTGCTACATACTATATCGTATTTTTAACATGTGTTATTCGAGAAAGTAGTTACGATCAGTTGTACCCAATTTTACCGCATGGGGTCGCGACCATGAACGAGAGATGGAACCTTTGCGGTAATATTATCAAGGACACTCCCTTTCATTTCGCTTCTGGCCTGACTAATAAATTTCTAAACATCCAGTAATAATCGTTACAGCTCATCTATTCAAACTAGTCTTTCAGTTTCACGTAGAGGATTGCCTTCGCAGAGGGAGCACTTCATCTAACATGACGGACAAGGGGAGAGACCTGCCCTCCATTATGGCAATGTCGTTGGTGAAAAGAAAATTATTATTGAACTTTCAATCAAACAGACAAAGCTGGATTTAATAATGCATTTGGTTTTGGGCGAGCAGATTCACTCGGATTTGGCTTTATGTCGGAGAACCCATTGGTCTCCGTGGTATAACCATATTAATCAGGCCCCGACTCTGAATGCTGGCTGATTCGCAATAGCGACGGTAATCGAATTTAAAGCTTTAATGAATCATAATAGAACATGACCACGGCGAGCATGTTCCAGTGAATTAGAAGATAATGAAGTTGAAAGCCCAATGTTAGTTTGAAATGACAGCTAAAGAAAATTATTATGGAATTTCGAGGCAAAGGCTGACGCGATCTAACCAGTCGACAGACAGGCAGATAGAAGCCTCGAGTGACTTGATGTGTGTTGAGACGAACGGGGTAGCAAAGTGAGAATTTGGAAATGTAAATCGTGGTGGTAATGTAAAGGAAGAGGAGGGGGGTTCACTGACAAGAGTGCAAATCTTGTGTTCCTTGTGATTTGTGATTTGCTTTTGTCCTTGATGAAATCGAGTGATGTTGGTAAAACCGTGCATTTTGTAAAGATGTCAGTGTGTTGAAAAAAATAGTTTACTTCCTTTTTGTAGATATCCAGTGGAAAATACGTCTATGCATAGGAAACGGAAAGCACAGAATTTTTAGTGGACGCCGGTTTACTGGGATTCATGTCGTTTACAGTAAAGAAATAAACAATAAGGATAATACGGAAGGAGTTACGAACAGGATGTTACCCGGTTTCCGAGTGCTGAAAGCTAACAATGTCGAGACGCTCTCGCGTCGAGACATTGTTTGGATTTCAGCACGAGGAAAGCGGGTGATATACTATTTATAACCCGTTTTTTGCCTCTCAGTCAGACAGGTCCGACGAGTATTGTTAGCTGCGATAGGTCGCGCTAGCTTCAGGGCTCAAGGGAGTACAGTAGAGTAAGTTTTTAGTTGTTAAGATAGGCTATTATAGGACCTAGTGAATAGCGTTGATTTTAGCAGACTACTATATCTAGACAAACGCTAGTGTGTCGCCGCCGAGTGGAAAGGTGGCCACTAGCAGACTGTGTCTTTAAACTGTAACGACCTTATACCTTATTTCAGCCTACTGGTGTAAATTCCCCATACTGTAGAAATCTTTGATAATCGTTGGAATCAGGTGTCTTGGGTTCAGTAACGAAGAAAAAGTGTGGAAACGTCTCTTTTATGGAGAAAAAAGTACCCTCAATAATGTTGATTTGTGTTACTTGCTAGCTTAGGACAAGGCTCCCATATTAATTCTCATAGGGTATAAAAACACGTCTACAGCTTGTTAGGGAAAGTTCACATATCTCAATTTTGACACACAGGTAAAGAGTAGTACGGGGAAGTGCCGCTTTCTAAAATGGGGTTTGCAGCTAGAAGCACGTGGCTGTGAAATGGCGAGTAACTGCAAAATTTTTCTTGTAACCATTGTTTGTATTGTCATCCAACACGCTATCATAACATGCTTAAGTGTTATACGCGGATCGTTACAATACTTAATTGTCACAATACATTGTTGCTGCAAAGAGGCGGCTCATTATCCGGCTCATTATAGTCATTGTTTGTAGTTTCTGTTTGGGGCATGAGGCTTCGGGCCAGGGTCCTGTAATAAATATCATATCAAAAAAACAAAACTGGTGAAAAGAACGCCAAAGTTCCGAATGGGGGGGGGGGGGGGGAATTGAAGCTTAATGGCGCGTCGACAGCTTGGTTATTAGCGCCAAGTTCCGAATGGTTCGGTCCTTTAAAGGAGTAATATCAACACACCGAAACATTTGCCAAGTTAATCTCACCGCTTAATGGTTCGAAGGTTAAATGAAAACTACTACTACTTTGCCAACATTTCTGCGCGGCAGGACCTAATGAAGGGCCCAAAAGCCTAAAAGAGGCCTGAAAACGACAAAAAGGGCAAAAAAAGGGGCAAAAAAAGATAATAAAGGGGTAAAAAAGGATAATAAACAGAGCCAAATAAAAAAAAGCACCTCCAGAAAAATTGTCCACTAAAACTAATGGTGTTCTTTTACTAAAAGTTGACTCCGTCTTCTTTTGTCTCATATCCACAAACGTATGCTGCGTTTTCACGAAGTCTGAAACTGGTTTCCTGAAGCATGCACACTTTCAGTTACACATGGAAGAGGGGAAGGGGGATTGAAAGGGTTTATTGCATGTCGTGACGAAAACGAGCTATGCAACACTCGTTTGGACGATTACCCCCCCCCCCTCCACCAATACATGGATGACACGAGTGATAATAAAACGAATCAACTAAATTAAGTTCCCTTATTTTATTGCTTTAAATAAAACAACATTGCCTAAAGCCACTAAATCTGTCCTACCATCTCCTCCCCACTCGAGGAAACATTGTCAGTACCCCTCCCCCCTCCCCAATGTAACTGAACATATGCATGCTTCAGGAAACCAGTTTCCAAATTTATGTAAAATGCACCACACGTTTGTGGATAGTCAAAAATCCTTTTTCTGTATCCCGTACTGCCACTCTCTCTGCCCGACACCCTGAAGACATGCATTGAAGCTAATAGGACTAACATGTTTGAAGGATAACTCCTATCCTAATGGTACGATTTCCGTTCTGTTTTCTGCTTTGGCTTTGGCTTACGGTTCTCTATAACTTTACAATTTACACCACTATTCTACGACGTGTAGTTAAAAAGTTAACATCGTGATGACCTTGAAAGGCCATTCTAAGGTTATTCAAAATCGCCATCGCTACGACGTGTCCCCAACCATATTTTCATATACTTCGTACATTTTCGTGGATCTCCTTTAAGTAGATTTGGAGTGGCAGTTGCCTTCTCCAGACTTCTCCATCACAATGTATATTAAAAAGATTTTAAAAAATAGCACGTTAGTATTAGCCCTAAAAAAAGAATAACAGGAAAAGGATTTACAGTATTAATTACAACGGTAAAAAAAATGGAGCTTTCGTTACGTATCTGGTCAGAGCTAGGAGATGAGCTTAGTAGAAGATTACCTGAATATAAATGAGTCCTTGCAGCAAAATTTGCCTGTAGAAAACTATTCTTATCACGAGTTTAACCCCATAGTCGGCACCAACCTCAACAATGTGAATTCGAAAATAAGAATTATAGCGAAGTAGCGCGCTTCGCTCGTTCATTCTACGTCGTCTCGCTATGCTCGAGGAGATTTCATGCTGCAACTCTTGTGCTGCTGACAGACATTCCACGTCTAAAACGATCAAGCAAATGGTCAGAGTGCAGTACGCGATTTTCGTAAGGCTGCACTGCATAAACAAATGATAACCGTAAATCATTCCAACAGTCTGGCCTTCCGAAAGCTACGTGCGCGTCGATCTATGATTCCTGTAATTTCTTTGATTCTAAGAGCATCACAAAATCCTGTGCAGAATATTTCGACGCAAACCAATTGTAATTATTGCTCATAGTTCATCCCTCACATTCCTAAGCGTGCCTACATTTCATCTATACAAAACATACGATTTGTTTGTTTACACATTTGTACGTGTTCTCCTCCAGAAGTAATCCCCAACGAAGGTGAGAGAAGAAAGATTGAGAGAGCAAAGCGAAACACACATTGAAAAGGCTTACTTTACGTGGAAATCGATCGCTCTGCTCACTCAATCCACGCACCACCGTGCTTCAGAAACACGAATGTTTGACACCCTTTTAATACCAGGTTCCCATACATTAAATCAGTTGATGTACACACACCAGTTTTAGTATCTATATGTGTTACTTTGCAAATACGTCGTCCGTTTAGCTTATTTTTTTCGTGCATCCATCTCCAGATCATCGCAGTGCGTAACTAATAACTTCATGTTAATAGATCCATGCATCATGCAATTTCTATGTACTGATTATTGTACTGATTATTTCGATGTAGTAATTATTTCGAAGCAAACTAATTGCAAATGTTGCTCACAGTTCGTTCGTTACATTCCTCAGCACATCTACATTTCACCAACATCATTCCAAACATACGATTGGTTGGTTTGCGCGTTTGTACGTCTTCTTTTCCAGAATTAGTCCCCTACGAAGGTGAGAGATGAAAGATTGATAGAGCAAAACGAAATACACATTGAAAAGGTTTAGATTACATGGAAATCACTCGCTTTGCTCGCTCAATCCACGCACCTACGTGCCTCATAAACACGAAAGTTTGACACGAATTTTAACCCGTGCATGAACAAACTATGATGTCATAAGGGTCATAAGGGTTTTTAACAAATACCATAAGGGTTAAAAAAAAA